>CAKNWT010327886.1:0-12257 GCA_932066315.1 Andricus coriarius | reverse complement strand
TGTCCTCCATTTACCTAACTAATTGGGTAAATTTTAATGAACAAATTTTCTTCGTGTACATACCCAAGTCGCTTTTATTTGATTTCTGTGACATATTAGGTTGGAAATTATTAGAAATGTCCATTAATTTAACAGGGTGACAAATGAGAAGATGTGAAAACTAATTTATTACTATTCTTTAAAAGTAAAGGTATCAAAAGACGAAATGGTGGATAAATAGAGGAAAGTTTAAGGTTTCATCAAGGAATACGGAAGGATTTCAACAGGGAAAAAATATATAATGGATATGAGATGAAAAACCTAAAACCGGGCGCCAAACAAATATAAACTAATTATTTAACAAGGTTTCTAATGGGGTTTCCATCAAAGTAATTTTATAAAATAATAACATACATCAATAAGAGGAAAAGAGAATAACAGATTACTTATTTGATATGAAATCATATTTTTAAACTTTTCCTATATTCGCAAAAAATATACAGTTGGATATGAGTCATATGTTATTCTCACTTACTCTTATTGCTGTATTTCACTATTTTATAAAATTTCGTTGGTGGAGAGCCGATTAAATAATATTTGAATATTTGCCTTATTGAATAATTTTTATTTTTATTTTTTATTTTTCCGATGCCCCGGTTTTAAGTTTTTCATCTCATATCCAATATGTATTTTCCCCCTATTGTGTGGAGAAGATCTCAGAATGTTGGCTGAAATGAAACTCTCCGTGTCCGACTTCAATCCGGGTGATTGAAGGAAAGCAAACGTTAACTCATACGACATCGACTGATCCTCCATATTTCTGTGGAAGATACCGTGCATCCTCTTGACGAGGAGCTGTTCACCGAAGTTTTCCTCCTGCGCTTTCTTAATCCGGGCCTTTAGGAGTGAGTACGCGAGATGGATAAGATTTGATGAATTTTGCTCACCCGAGTGTTTCAGCAGCCTCCTCCACTGTTCTATACAGAAATGCCACTTTGCCCACTTCTTCTTGCTTCCTGACCATTTTAAGAAGAGGGTCTTGTCCATTTGCGACTATATGTGCTGCGCCCAGAATAATCCTGTTATGAAGACATTCAAGATTCAGTATTCTGCGACCACCTTGGCATCGTGAGATGTAAATTCACGGAACAGCAGATTTATGGTGCATGTTTTTTTCATATGCAAAACCTTTCGGGACGGGATACCGAGGGATCTGAGCTCGTCCTTCGTCCATGAAACCACTCCAAATGAATAGAGTACTACTGGGACGGCAAGCATGTTAATCGCAGATATTTTGTTCCTTGTCGACAGTTCCGAAGACTATATCCGTTGGATGAGACGTTTCTATCTGCATCGGATGGTATCCTTCATAGATATCACGTCCTGAATGGAGCTCTGTGGCACACCCAAGTATGTATAGGTCTCTCCAGCGCCGAAGTGTCGTAGAGCACTTATGTCGACGAGCTCAGGATCTTCGGGGATACAATTAAGTTTTTCTTTCTTCAAATAAATCTTAGCGTATTTCTCTAACCCGAACTTCATTCCGATCTTTTGAGTGTACTCTTTGACAATGTCTAGAGGTAGATGTAGTTTCTCTTTATTTTTATCAGAGATTTCAAGATCATCCATGCAAAATACATGAGTGACCTCATGCTTTCGATTTCCAAGTTTGCAGAAGAGGTACTTAAGTACCGCTCTTTAAGTTCGTAGATATGTAATGCATTTTTTTGCATTGTAAATAACGGCATGAAGTTATCATATTCAAAAATAGGACGCGAAAATAATGATACTGTAAGAAAAAGAACTTGCTCCTCTCTACATTGTAAATATACAAATCGCTATTACAGTCGAAGCTGTCAATGATGCCGCTACGAATAAGGCCGCTTCTTCTCATCCTTATATAAACTATGAAAATATCACAATTAATATTCTTTATATTAGGATAATATAAAAAAACTCTACTAAAAACCATGAAAATTGCGATTTCTACGGCGGCACTATTGGTAGCGACTCACTGAAATTTCGAAGTCCGCGTGAGAGTGGGGGAAGCGTCTTGGCGAGCTCGAGGAAGAATGAGGGGAAGGGGCCTCATTCGTAGCGGACTTATTGACAGCTACGACTGTATATGACTGGATATTCATGCATGCATTATATAAAATATAATAACAATTATAGATATGTTATATTATTATATTCACCAATAGAATTAAGGATGACCACCAAAGTGCAGGCGTATGTATAGACCTGCCTCATGTTCGCAAAAATGAAGAAAATGATTAATGCTTCAGTGAAAAATTTGGTAAACAACTGTATCTTAGGAATATTCCATTGCACCATTAGAGAGCAAATATATACATAATTAGCCATTCTCTCATATATATAAGTGAGATAACGGCGTTATTAGTGTCAAGATTTTCCTTATTAGATAATGATTCTATTTCACATTTTATATTATCATGATTATAATTATGCCATTCTTATCTCAAATAGAAGGTATAGGTTTCATGTGGAAATTGAGTATCGCCAATTTTATCGAAATTCGACGTTTTTCGACTGTAATTGTAATTGTAAAATTATAATTGTGAAATAAAGGACAAACAATATCATGATAAAGTACGTGTGCTTTATTTTGTACTGCCCAAATCAAATTAATTATTCCAACCGAAAAAGAAGATAAAATTAAAGTTTTCAAGGTTTTTACCTTGAATTGAAAATAAAAGCATATGCATATTAAGAGTGCAGCAACTGTACAGCAACATGTGAGATTTGAAAAGATGCGTACCCTGTTTTACTTTTGAAATAAAACCACCTTACATTTCATTTCATTGAAAATTCTGTTCAAACATCAAAAATTTATTTTTTTAAATAAAGCAGCGCGCAATACGTCCACGTGTTTGGTTGAAAATAATCATTTTTACTTGAAAATTAACCAAGTTTGTTGTAAATTTATATATTTTGTTTCAAATTCTCATTTTCCGTAGGAAACTATTATTCTTAATGCAAAATTTAAATACAATCTTGAAAGTTGAAATACTTTGTTGAAATTTTATTTTATTAATTTTGTAGGAAATTCTAGTTTTTTCGAATTTCTGACACTATGTATGCCGCTAACTATTCAGTATTTTTTTATCTTAGAACTTATATCCTACTCTTCGTTATGTATAGTTGTATTTCAGATCGACTTCTTTGAGATAAGAAAATACTGATTAATGAGCGACATGGTGAAAGATTCAAAAGAACTAGAAGTTTATACATCCTTTCTACACCAAGGAGCAAGTGATATAAATTTTTAAAATAATTGAAAATTGCTATTCAAAGCAAAACAAAAAATTATTTCGAGCATTCGTTAACTGCGTCAATAATTCTAGAAAATAATATATTCACGATTTACAGCTCATAAAAATTGTTTAAAAAAATTAATAATGACTTTTTATACAATACTTGCAAGCTTGCTCCTCTATGTTCCTTCATGATATGCCCTTCGCCAATTCGCATAATTACCTACCTTAGCAGCCTCACTTTCTCGATTTTCTGAAAATTTGTTTGAATCTAAGAACTTTTTTTCTAAATAAAATATCGGGCTGAAGCTTTGTTAAATGTATGAGAAGACAATAAACTACGTTTACGTACTTTATTCGAGGAGGAATTTCGCAAAAAAATTATATTTGACGAAATGAAAACTGAGTGCATTTTTTTAACCTAAGGACTTTTTTATACGTGAAATATCGGCTTCAAACTTTGAGAAATGTAAGAGATGACAGTAAAGTACGTTTATGTACATCATTTGACCATAATAAATTCAAAAAGAAATATTCCAACTGAATTAAAACTCCCGTTGCCAGTTCGGTCGGTATTCGCAATGGACATGAAAAGGCGAAGTCTGGCGGCCACTAAACGAGGCTCTATCAGCTGACTCGTCTACATCTGAAATGTATGATCCACGCTGTCAAAGATTGATGATGTGGTTTTCTTACAATAATATTTATTAAAAGTTGTGTCCAGCATAAAAGTTCAGTGAAATATGTTGTTTCAATGTTGTATTATATAAGTGTTGAAATCGTCTAATGCACTAGCAAAGTTTTTTCTTTCTGTCGTTACAGAACCAACAAGCAGTAATTTTAATCATTGTAGACAATGTATAAATATTTTAAGTCTTTCAAATACGACACGAGATCCTAACCTATAAGCATTTTTACAACATTCTTTTTTTGCTATACTCTGCCAACGCATTGTACGATCTGAATACTTATTATATCGTTATTATAATTTAGAATTGAAACAATATAGTTCATCAGCTTTTATGCGTGAGACCACTTTTAATGAATGATAAATTATAACTCTCCCGAATGCTAGTTTCATATTTTGCCCTGGAGAATAATTTGGGAATGGACTAAAAAAATTTAGAATTTACATTGACAAGCAAACGTTTGAATTTTCAAGTCTCAAAAGACGCTTTTTTCGACGACAGGTAAATTTTCAACCCGAAAAGTTGAATTTTCGACAAAAAAGTTCATCATCAGCCAAAACAGATGTTTAAAACCAACAATAAAATAGCTATATTTTCACATAAAAAAAAAACTAGTTATAGAATTCATTTCAATTCAACTAGATTCTGCTCGTCAAGTCGCAGAATCTCAAGGACGTGAAACGTTCTGTTTTTTCGAGGAAACTAGGTAACACGTGTTATTCCGATTTCCAAAACTGCCCCTATCATAGCACATTTAAAGAACACCGTCTTCAGTGCCTTTATCTGAAACCTCAAAAAAATAAAAATAAAAAGAAACGCATTTCCAAGACTGTATTAAATATCCTTATAACCACAGAAATATCCAAAACCCGTCAAGAACTACCCCAACCATATTTCACGAATCCCTTATAGATTGCCTTCATCCAAAATCTCAAAAAAATTTTTAATAAATAAGAATCACAAGAAACGCATTTTCAAGACTGTAGTGAATGTCCTTATAACCACAGAAATATCTAGCAACCATAAAGAACTAACCCTGCCAAATTTAACTAACCACATTTGGACTGCCTTCATCTAAAATCGCAAAAAAAAATTTAATTGATGATAATCACAAGACAATTTTAGATGAAGGCTGTCGAGATGTGGTTCGTTAAATATGGTAGGGGCAGTTCTTAGGGGTTGTTGGATATTTCTGTGGTCATAAGGATATTTAATAAAGTCCTGGAGAAATGAAGGAAAGGGAGGAAGATTTTTTCGCTTAAAATGTTTTGTTTATTTTTTATTTGTGTATAAAAATTATATTAGCCCAGTTCCTGATCTATTTAGCTATAAAATTTGTCATGAATAATTTTTTGATCGGACGCGTAGTTTTTGTTTTAGTCGTTAAATATAACGTTCAAAATAAAAAAATTAACTTTCTTCGAAAACCGCACGAGGTACGAAATCATCAATAAGCAAAAGTTGTCCACCCCGAAAGGATCTACAAATTTGTTTTCAACAATTTTTAGATAGAGCAAGTATATCTTCTTTTATTTGTAAGAAATAAGATTGAAAATAAAAAAAATTATCTTTTAGAAAAACGACACAAGAGAAGGAACAAATAAAAAGACAAAAGTTGTTCGACCAAAAAAATCTACAAATGATTTATCTCTTGTTATAAGAATAGATAAAAAAAATAAATTAACTTCTTGGATAAAGGACACAAGCTACAATAACATTCTATTCAACAAAATTGTTTGCCTAAATTATATCTACAAAATTGTTCAATACTACTATATGCAAGGAAGCACATTTTTAGTTTCAATCATAAAAAATAACAATGAAAATATACTAATTAAATAATGGAAAAAGGAAAAAATGTTGAAGTCATCATGGTAAATAAAATGTGTATTTTATTTCGCAATATCTGACTAAGCAATTCCAGGCTGAGGTACATAAATAAATGTTATATACATTTGATATAAAAGTGTTGGAAATAATATAGAAAAGTTCACATTCTGGACAAAATCGAGTGCGAAGCACTAGATACGTGACGAAAATGTGTTCGTTACAGTCGAAGGAAATTTAACATTTGTGAATTCACAATCACCAAATTACAGTTTTCGATGCTTTCACCTCTAATTTTGAAAGGCCTGTGCAAAAATCTGAAGGAAATACATTAACCGAAGCACGAGAAACGACAGTCGCACGACCTAGGCGGGCAGATTTTCTTATATAATGAATCATCTGATCTACATTATTCATGAAATCTGATCAAATCTTGTCGAATCCTTTAAAATCCCTTAAAATATGATGAAATCCTCCTTTCAGATTTGATAAAATCCTTTAAAATTTTCAAAAAGTTGTTCAAATCTTTAAAAATCCATGCATTGTATGGAATCTTCCCTAATTTCTGAAATCGCGAGAAATTATGCGAAATCTTTATTAATCACTTGAAAGAAACTTTGTTGATGAAATTAACTAATTTTATCGTTAAAATATTTCTCTGAAAACAAATAAGTTCAAATATATATTTAAACAATAACAATTCAATAATCCCTTCTACATATCAGTTGAAAATTCTGTACAAAAGTTTTCAGAGAAAAAAGAACCTAAGATCGTTGTGCGTGCATGAGGCTACGTGAATGCACTAAAAAATTAATAACTTTAAAAGTTTGAAAGTGTCTAAGTTTTGCAAATGCATATCCAAATACATCGTGAGTAGGAGGCCTGCCCGCGGGAGAAATGGACCTGGCACAAACAGAAGGCTCCTGAGGAGAAGTCCGGTCAGCTGAATATTGTCAGGCTGAAGAACAAGATTTAGGATCACGTTCGCCACTGGGATTCCGTTCGTACTGTAGTGAATCGTAATTTTCAAAAGCTTTGATAAAATGTTTTGGGAATATTTGGCGATTTTTGCCTACTGGACAATCCCTTATTTCATCCGGAGTCAAATTATCAACTACGCCGCTATTCATATTTATTTTTATTCGCAAATAAGTTGCATCTTTTCTATATATTCCAAAAAGAACCCCACTAAAATCCAGTATTGCAAAAACGTCACCATTGAATGTTGATAATACAATATATTCTCGGATTGGCACAGGAACAAATGTAAGATTGTCTACTCGCAATCTAATTCGTTTATCGGCAGGAAAAACGTATCTTCGAAATGCAAATCGCTGGTTGTGATTTTTGGTAGAAATAAGCCGAACATAGCCAAGTTGTTCTATTGCACATTCAAGTACTCGATCAGAAGCAGACCTGCCCGGGGGAGAAATGGACCTGGTAGGAAGAGCAGGCTCCTGTGGACAAGTCTGGTCAGGTGAATGTTGTCTGTAAGAAGAACGAGAACCAAGATCACGTTCACTACTGGGATTCCCTTTGAAATGTAGTGAATCGTAGCTTGCCAAATCTTTAATAAAATTTTGCCAGATTGGGTGCAATTCGCCTAGTGGACAATCCCTTATTTCATCTGGAGTCAAATTGTTAATTGCGCCGCTGATCATATTTATTTTTATTCTGGAGTGAGTTTTATCTCTCTTATATATTCCACGAAGAACCCCGCTATACTCTAATATTGCAAAAATGTCACCATTGGATGCTGATAATACCATATGTTCTTGGATTGGCACGGTACCATAGGTCTTTCCATCTTTTTTCCAACCAATTGGTTTAACAGCTGCAAAATTGTAACTTCGAAATTCGAATCGAAGGTTCTGATTCGTGCGGGGAATGAGCCGAATATGTCCAAGCTCTCCAAGTGTATACCCAAGTACTTTGAAAGAAGGAGACTTTGATCTGGCACGAAAAGGAGGCTCGTTTGCAGGAGTCCGCTCGGGCGAATTTGTTTTGCCAGAAAAAGAAGAAGAACCAGGATCACGTTCGAGACTGGGATTCCGTTCGTACTGTAGTGAATCGTAACTTGCAAAAGTTTTGATAAAATTGTTTGGGAAGATTGGGCGATTTTTGCCTACTGGACAATCCCTTATTTCATCTAAAGTCAAATTAACAACCGCGCCGCTGACCATATTTATTTTTATTCGCGAATAAGTTGCATCTTTCTTATATATTCCAAGAAGAATCCCACTATAATCCAATATTGCAAAAACGTCACCATTGAATGTTGATAATACAATATGTTCTCGGATTGGCACAGGCACAAATCTACCATTTTCTACTCGCACTCTAATTCGTTTATCGGTAGGAAAAACGTATCTTCTAAACTCGAATCGCTGATTCTGATTTTCATTAGGAATAAGCCGAACATATCCAAGTTGTTCTAATGCACATCCAAGTACTCGATCAGAAGGAGGCCTGCCCGGGGGAGAAATGGACCTGGAACGAAGAGGAGGCTCCTGAGGAGAACTCCGGTCACGTGAATGTTGTCTGGATGAAGAAGAAGAACCAAGATCGCGTTCGCTACAAGGATTCCGTTCGTAATGTAGTGAATCGTAACTTGCCAAATCTTTAATAAAATTGTGCAATATTGGGTGCAATTCGCCTAGTGGACAATCCCTCATTTCATCTGGAGTCACATTATTAATTGCGCCGCTGATCATATTTATTTTTATTCTCGAGTGAGTTTTATCCCTCTTATATATTCCACGAAGAACCCCGCTATACTCTAATATTGCAAAAATGTCACCATTGGATGCTGATAATACAATATGTTCTTGAATTGGCACGGTACCGTAGGTCTTTCCATCTTTTTTCCAACCAATTGGTTTAACAGCTGCAAAATTGTAACTTCGAAATTCGAATCGAAGGTTCTGATTCGTGCGGGGAATAAGCCGAATATATCCAAGTTCTCCAAGTGTGTATCCAAGTACTTTAAAAGAAGGAGGCTTTCTAGAAGGAGACTTTGATCTGGCACGAAAAGGAGGCTCCTCTGCAGGAGTCTGCTCAGGCGAATGTTTGTTGCCAGAAAAAGAAGAAGGAGGACCAGGATTCCCGCCGGACTGTGAACTGCATTCTGCAACGATAAATATATAAAGAGTTCATTTTTTACATTCTCATCACAGGAGGTATTAGATTTGTGTGAAATTTGAACCCTCCCCCGGTGTTTGGCAATTGTCTACGTTTTGAGTTCTTCTGAACCTAGAAAAGTAAATTTTCGCGAATATGGCTTTCCGTGTGTGGGTGTGTTTGTGTGCATGCACGTAGGTAGATTTTTAGTCGGTTTAGCACGACGACTTTCGAACAAATTGACAGATTGGATACACTATTGGTATACTCTTAGAGTGTCTCACACTGAATATCAAGTTTGTTACGGATTTTTACTTTATTCAAAAAGAATAAGAAGTTGTCCTTCTGAGTTTTGTTTGTATAAACAATTACCAGATTTATAGCATTTACAAAATTCAAAAAAAGAGGAAATGCAAATTTTAAGCCAAACAACGCACGTTATGAAAACAAAGTCTAGAGGGAAAAACGTTAATTTTTTAACACCGTACATTCTGAAGAGATCTTCAAATTTGTTATTCATTACTTTTTGACAGTGTACCTAGCTTTTGTTTAATCGTGAAAAGCAGCATTAAAAATAGAAAAATTGAATTTTTAGAAAAACATTATAAGCTACGAAATAAAATAAACAGTCAACATTTTTTCACCCAAAAAAGAGCTACAAATATTTGTTAATAATTTTCTCAATAGGATGCGTATATTTTGCTTTAACTATGAAAAATAATATTGACAATGAAAAATCAAATTTTTGAAAAAAACTATGCAAGTTACGGAAAACGATGAATCAACAAAAATTGTGCACTAAAAAAATATTTACAAATCGGTTTGCGATCACTTTTTGATAGGACGCGTCGTTTTTGTTTTAATCGTGAAAAATTAAAGAATTACATTTTTGGGCAATCGGCACAAGCTATGAAAAAAATGAATAGAAAAGTGCTGTTCATCCAAAAAGAAGCTACCAATTTTGCATCTATTATTTTTGGATAGAATGCGTAGTTTTTGTTCTAATCGTGAAAAATGGCATTAAAAATATAAAATAAATGCAACTTTTAGAAAAAACCACACAAGAGACGAAAAAAAATCAAAAGTCAAAAGCTGATTATCTACAAATCTTCTTAGTAACACCTAACGCTTGGATTTATATATTCAGTTCAAATCGAAAAAATAACATTGAAAATAAACAAATTAAATTTATCGAATAAGGACACTAGTTGCAATGAAATGTATAATAACATAGTACATTATATAACAACCCATGCGGAAATTTTGCCGTGGCCCCCGCCGGTGACGAATCGGACCAAATCGGGGGCCGATCGAGTAATATGGCCAGGGCCAGATCCGTCACGAAACGTACGCCCTGATCGGGGCCGAACCTGGTAGCCCGATCGGGATGCCCAGTCGGTCCCCGGTCAATTTCCGGTTCAAAGCCATGTTCTAAATTATGAGGTATTTTCAATTTAAATTAGTAATGCATATAAACAACTATATTGAACTAAATTATTTGAAATCAATATTTTCTTTCTCCTTGGAGATATATCCTCTGAACTGTCGACGGAAGAGTCACTGTCAGGAGTATCAACTTCCAAATCTGAAAGGGAAATGATGAAGCTTTCTTAAATAATTTAATATTGTGAAACGCAGAATAACATATTAGTGAATCGATGAGAATAAACGATGACGTTTCAAAGGCAGTGGATCGGGAACTGGAGGCACATAACTAGTGAAATTGGCATCAGCTAGTTTTGGCACATCTATGATGCTTTCCATGCCACCAGTTTGTTTAATTTCACTCTCAATTTTTTGAATTTTTTCTTCTGCATCCATATCAGCGTCAGTCGTATATGCGAACTTCTCAATCGTTAATATATTCAAGAGCTCAACACTTTGCGTGTACGTATCTGGGGAAAAAATGGGACATTTAAGTTTATTTTAGACATAAGAGAATTAGGGAACGTTCGCATTTTACATTATTTTGGACCCCCTCCGCTCAACGTCAATACGTAACGTTTTTGATATTATATTTACGAACATAATATACGTTTTCTAAATAAAAAAAAAACATTTCAAGGTGAAGTGTTGTCTAGAAATAAATAAAATAATATTTTCATGTAACGCTAAATACTTTTTCAATATTTTTTTAGGCATACAAATATTGAAGTTACTTAATGTAAGTGTTAATTGAAAGTCACTAACTTAAAACTTTTTTTCAACCCCGTAAAGAATAAAAATAATAATAATAATAATAGAATATAAAAATGTCAAATATCTATTTATGTTTTTTAAAGTTTTTGAATACTTTTATTCGAGTTGAAATTAAATTCCCAGAATGGAGAACGAGCGGATAGGTATCATCTGTTGGTTTTTAAATTGATAGAAATGTTTGATAGATTTTTGGAAATGTTTTCAAGTTTTTGAATATTTCTAATCTATTTAAAACGTCTTAAATTCAGGAACATATTTCATACTTGAATTTTTATCAAAATTTTGAAAAATTATTCAGAATGTAAAAAAATTGCCTTATAAACTTATGTAAACAGAATAGTTGAATTTTAATGTGAAAAATATAAGTCTTTTGCTAGAAATGGAACAGCTCAATTTTCAGTGAAAAAACTAATTTTCAACAACAACAAAAAGCTAGTTTTCAATTAGTTAAATTCAACTCAAAAAGTCGAATTTTTGACAGAAGTCAAGGTCATTTATATATCAAAAATTAATCATAATAGCACTTACCTTTTTGATATTATGTTGCACTGGAACGCAAGCGATTATTTAACTACTGCACGTACTTAGCGTCAGCTTATGAAATGAGAAATGAATCATTTCATATATCTAAATTGGTGGCATTTTCCAACTTCTCCCTCTGAGTATATGGGTTCAGGTCAGAAATTTGAAATGGAAAGAACCCAGATACAGAGCCGGCTCAAGTTATTTTCAGGCCTGTCTTTATCCATCTCAATCACACTATTCGTTCTTATGAATTAATAGTACTTCAATTCAAATGTATTATACTCTACTTGAATATTAATAGCACTTATCAATTATGTGTTAAGTTGACAGAAAAAATATTACAAAAATAAGTGAACGTATATGTTAATTAGATTCGAAAAACATTAAGCTTTATAATCTCTCTTGGATTAGGGGGAGATTGGTACATATTTGCACCATCTTTCACCCAGCACTGGGCTCGTGAACTTTATACTGCCAAACTATGCAGTATGAGATGAAATGTAACGCATATAACTGTTCATCTAAAAAAGTTTTCACCTCAACATGAAAGAATACTACACATACGATTTAAGGAGATGCGTACCCTAGATTACTTGGGAAATAAAACTACCATAGACTTGACTTCAGTCGAAATTGCGTT
>CAKNWT010327882.1:0-15815 GCA_932066315.1 Andricus coriarius | reverse complement strand
TCAAGGTTCACTGATAACATCTTAAATTCTTTGGAAATTCTACAAAATGCTTTGGAACACCTTGACATTTTTATATCTCTTGAAATCCTTTGGAATCCCTTGATTATAAATTAAATTAAACATATCCATTAAACTGATCTAAAAAAACCGTTTGAATACCTAGAAATCCTTGAAATACCTTAAAATCCCTTAAAATTTAATTTTCTTTCATTTCTTTTTAAAGTTTACTAGAAATATTTTTTAATCCTTAGAAATCACACAAAGTTCTTGAAAACCCCTTGATTTTGTTGAAATTTCTTAAAATCCTTTGGAATTGCTAAAATACCCGCAAATGTTTCGAAATTCTTTAAAATCTCTGGTAATAATTTTTAATCTCCTAAAAACCGATGAAATTTTTCAAAATGACTTGAAATATTTGTATTATTTTTTTTAACTTGTTCTCGGGGAAGTTCGTGACATAAGAAATATTGGGAGGCAGCAAGATTCTGCATTATGTGTGTTCAGCCTCCAGTAGAATGTCTGCAGGTACAAATTCCGAATCTTCGAAATTTACTTTTCTTCAGAAGCATGACAAAATTGAGTACCAGGCGAACTAACCTAAATGCTCAACTCATCAGCTGACGATATGATGGTAGCTGCTGTTCGTTACGCCCGTTGACTCCTGATTGGTCACGAGAACTCTACTGAAACTCTGGACCAATCAGGCAGCCTATACTGTTGGATCACGTATCCAGTGGCTTTAGATTGGTTGTGATCATTCTTGCCACCAATCAGAAATTAGCAGTTCCCTTGATTTCCGTGATGACAACCCTATCCTGAATCGTAATGACGAATCCTTCCCTTTCTAGAAACAGGACGCCCTTTTTCAGCCAAATGTTGGATGCCTCACTATCCACTTCATGTATATCAAACGTTTTGGAGTGCTCGCCGTGGATGGCTTTTTGTCTTCATTGCGTTTCTAATTCCTCTATGATTTCTGTCCTAATATTTAAGGCCTCCTCTGAGGACAAATTCAAGGGTGTGTAATCGAGATCCGCTTTACAGATAGTGTCGTGAAGCGCAACATCTCTCTTGCTATTAAAATAGTCTCGCAACTGCATAACTTATAACTTACACAGTTTCCTGCCATCTATAACGCCCCAACACCCTATATGTCGTGGTAGAACTACCCTTTTATTTGCCAAATTACTGTGGTGCACTCGGTACTTCGTTATTTCTACACTGTTAGAAATATGTTGAAAATTCAACCACTTTTCAACCACTTTTAAGGTTGAAATCTCGTTCATCCACGGAGCTGAAATAAAATTCAACCAAATGTAGTTGAAAATTCAATAAGACGTTTGCGCATACACAATGCGCCCTCATACTTCTGTCCAGGCCAGACCCCAACGAGACAAAGTCCCGCGAGGAGTTATTTCGTAAGTTTGTATTAATAAAGGACACATAATATTCAGGAAAAGAAGAAAACAAAATGTACGTTGGATTAATATTATCATAATGGGAAAATTTCATTCAGACTATTGGTCCTAACTGCTGTATGCTTTTTTAGGTTATATTTACAAAAACGAGTGTTGAAAAGTTTGATTGGGCGTGCAACTCATCATGGTAATATAATTCCAACGGAACTTTTGCTTTTCTTCTTTAAAGCTGCTTATTTTCCTAAATATTATATGCACATTGTTGATCTCATGGATCACACGACACAAACGTACGAAATAACTCACTAATTCCTTATCAGAATACTTTCGGTACAGTTAGTGAATTTCAAAGCACAGTATTTTTCAGGAATCTTCATAGGTTTTCTTCAAGATTTTTGAACAATTATAATTCCCTTGAATTTCACTAATTGTGCCGAAAAAATTTTTTTCTCGTTACTGAAATTTCAATTACATGTGGTTGAAATTTCAACTGCATGGTTGAAATTTCAATTACACGTGTAACTAATTTTTCATTCACAAGTAGTTGCAATTTCAACAACGGTAATTGTATAAAACTTCAACCACATGTGGTTGAAAATTTAATCAGATATTTCTAACAGTGTAGGCGGATGCTTCTGCTTGACTCTACAAGGTCGGTGTTCGACCATTTGATGAACCCAAAGGAGTACATGAGGACAGTAAAGGTGTAGGTCTAGATTACCCTAATCTTGTTTGCCGATTCAAGAGAATACCCTTAGATTTGTGAATACCCATGTATTTATATGACATGCCTTTAGCCGTTTCCTTATTCTCAAACTAGTTCTCTTGCTCTGCGGTCACTAATACTTCTCTCATTAAATGCACTGTTCTACATTTATCTGTTCCGAACTCCATGTGCATATCGTTGGAAATCTACTTTGTGATTACATCGATCACTTGCTTCAGCTTGTTCTCTGAACTAGCGTATAGCTTCAGGTTATCCGTGTATAGAAGATAGGAAGATATATAGAAGATATATAGAAGATGACCATCCTTATTATCATGTATTCTGAACCCATGATACATGCTATTTAGTGTTTTGTTGAAATGGGTTCAACGCTGAACAGAACAATAGTGCACTGAAGGAGTCTTCTTTAAAGATGCCCGTTGTAATGCGTATTGATCTATTAATATATCCTTGGTTGTCCAAGATCAAAATATTTGATTCTTGTACCCTAGAGCATCATCGCACGACCTAGAAAGTCGATAATGCGTGGGCAGGTTTTGTACATTTTTGAGACTTCAAGCAAATAGTCATGTGGTACGAAAGGAAACGCTTGCTCATAGTCAATGTATGTCATGTGCAAGTTTCTTTGATGTTAACCAGCTTGCGTCATGGCAACAGCGTCTATGGTGACTAGATCTTTACTGCTCTAGATCTTTACTTATCTGCAATAATAACTTTAAAGCATTTACAAATTGTTGGAAGACAGGCCATCCATCGAAATTCAGATGGATTTTTGAGCATCTGGGTTTTTGGGCAACATATACGTAGTATATCTGGGTGTTAGATGATCTTCTAAAAACACCTTGCCAACGCAGGATGCACACTCGTCAGGCACTTGTACCAGAAGTTGTGCACCATCTCCGGACCTGGAGCTTTCCAGTTACTTGCCCTTTTCAAAACCGCTGAAGCATCTAAAGCTGTGATGTTGATCAGCTCCATTTCAGGGTTATTGCTTGTTCTTGCTTTCTCTAGTTGGAACCACACAGCAAATTAATTGCTTCTATTTTTTCCCCAAAACCCGGCCAATATTTAGTCATGTCTTCCAATTGAGGGACTTCGCCGTCTTGTTGGTTTTTTTGCTTCATACTCAGTTCACGGTAGAAAATTCTTTCATCTGCCTGAAAGGTTCGGTTTTGTTGCCTTCTTGCACTGCTTTTCTTGTACCGACGTAGTCTGGCAGTCAGAACATCAAATCTCTCATATTGGGAGTCTATAATCTGATCCAATATTGCTGGTGTCAATGTTTCGAAGTGCTGAGGGTGGATGATTTTAGTTACATGGTGTATCCGCTTTCTGGTTCTATTTTCTTTCTTATATTGAGTCAATCGACCTAATTTGCACCTTACTTCGCTGATATCCATATCCAACCTGATCTTCCATGGTGGATCTCAAACCCTTCCTGGACAAAAACTACGCGGATATCGTCATTCCACCAAGCATCCCCAATCATTCTTCCAACAACCGCAGTGCCACATACTTCAATTGATCTTCTAAAAGTGATATCCCAGATCATTGCACACGCACCCTCTATATCTTTATTGTGAATAAGCGTCTTCCAAATTGTTTTATCCAGGCGTTCAGTTAATTTATCTGCAAGTTCTATTCGTTTTTCTTGTTTCTGTAATTGTTCTATCTTGACTCGCATCTATTTCGTCTTTTTGGTTGTCTTTCTCCTCCATCCTTGACCTAAGTTGATTTTTGCGACTAAAAGGTAATGATCCGTTTCACATTCAGAACCCCTCACAACCCTTGTATCTCTTACTAGCTCTCTCAGCCTTTCTTCCGCGACAACAATGTCGATCATACTGTGACTAACGTCCTTGCTCCAGGTATACAAGTGGATCAATATTTGCCTAAACATAAGCATAAGCTAACTAATCTGTCTCCGTTGCTGTTTTTTTTTGTTTTTTTTGGATGTCCAAAATTACCAAGTACCCTTTCCGCACCCTTCCGTTGGACTCTAACCTATCTGTTCCTATCCCCTAGTAAAATGATTCTTTCCCCATCATGGCAATTGCCTATAGTATGATTTAAAGTGTCCCAGAAGACGTGGTTGATCTCACTCTTTTCACTATCAACTGGGCGCAACATGCTACGATAAATAGTCTTCTGATTCCCACTTTCATTTTAACCCACAGCAATCTGGGGGATACAAATCCATGCACCGTGGCATGTTGCGTTGCTCTTTCATTCATAATCAGACCGACTCCTTGACAAGCATGTGATTCGCTATCGACTCCTGACCATAGTTTGAGACTATTCTCTAACTCCTCATTTTTGATCACTCTAATATCGCATCCCTTTTTCTTTCTTTCAGGAGCAAATAAGATATCTAGCTTCCTTTTGTGCATTGTTTCTCGTAATTGTCTTTCCTTAGAATCACTCATCCTCTAGCATTCCAAACACCTAGTCTCCATTCACTCCCTGAAATTTGACCTTTACCATTACCAGAAGCATGCCTTCAGAGTAAAAAGTAAACCTTAAAGCCCGCCCATATATCGAAGGATCTTATTGTCTCATCAAAAGAAGAACACGAGAACGCGATTATAAGAAATATTTTTTTGTAAGGGGGGATTACAAGGGGTTTTAAAGGATTGTAAAATTGCAGAAAGTGTGTGCGCCAGATGTATAAACAACGCTAATGTCGGATGGCAAAACGAATTTTTGCAGCTGGTCTTGGGAAGTGGTAGAAGAATTCTTCATGAAAAGAATCCGTAGGCAATACTGGTTCATTCACATTGCCATTTATGCGTACTTTAACCCATACGTAGACCTTTCGATCGGGTCTAAAAACCAGAAATGGATACAAACGTCCCACGTTGACATATCCGATGATGTAACCATTTTCTACTTCTACTGCAAATTCAATCCCTGTTGGTAATGTATGAACCCAAAAATCTTCATCTTGATAATGCTGAACACTAGATAATTCATACACAACAGTTTCAGGATGAATAGCGCCCTTGGCATGTGGATAACCTAATTCTGCAAAAAGAGAATGCAAGTCGGAAATTAATTGTTGCATTAAATATTAATTATTCAGGTGGAAGAATTATACATTGTCGGAAATATTATATATAATTTTCATTTGTTTTATATAGATTTTTCGTTTCTCATTTTTCCCCCTTCGTCGTGACAGATCATCACACAAAGCTTGAACCCCCCAGGGTGAGTTCACAAATAAGAATACCCTCCAACCCTTTCAGGTCGAATTTTTTCTTGATTTCATTTGATAAAGCAAGGTGTCTAGTATCCTGGAAATCCTTAAAAATCTGGAGAAGTCCATGAATCTTGTTTATGATCCTGGAATTTGTATTTCCTCACAAATAACAGGTTTTTAAACTTGTTCCTGCTTAACGAAAAAAGTCTGCTAAACCATTTTTGGTAGTTTTCATTTTATTTCTAATTTTTGTATTGTTTGAAAGTACAACAATTTTATTACAAAATTGTAAGCCTAATTTTTGTTTTAATTTTGTATTATTTTTTGAAATAATTGATTAGAATTGGTTAAGGTTTGACTGGGTTACTCACAGTATTTGTAAATTGAGGCCATAGGTTAGGGAAAAAATCAGGAAGAAGTCAGGGAATTTGAAATTGTATTATTCCATTAATGAAAGATTCTCTGGTAAAAGCGTCACAAGATTATGATTGTAGTATTTAAATATTAATCTGAACCAATAATTAAAATAAATGCAAAAATTAGACGAAAAAATTTTATAAAAATGTATTAAATTAAAAAATTTTATAATTGTAAAAATTAAAGAAATTCCTATACCAAAAATTGAAAACAAATGATTTCAATCAAAAAGATGGTCAGGGAAACCGAAAAATTAGTCAGAGTAAAGTTAAATAATTTCGGTAATGAAGTTTGAGGCTACCCTGATTAAATTTTCTTGTTAGTAATTTATTTTTCTTAAATTTTTCTTAAATTTTTTCAGTCGCTTCCTCCTGATGATTATACTTTTATTTAAACATTTTTTTTAGATTCATTATTTTAATTGAAAAATCATCTTTTCGGTTGAAAACTATTTTTTTAAATTAAAATTTCAACTAATCCAGTTGAAGATACATAATTTTTTATTAAAATTAATCTCGTTTGTTTAAAGTTCTATTACTTCGGTCAAAACTGATTTTCTCTGTTATTAAATTAATTTGTTTAACATAACATGTAACTATTCCATATTTTGCTGGAAATTAATTTTTCCAAATTGAACATTAATTTACTTCGGTAACAGTTAAACCACTTTGTTTAAAATTCATTTTCTTACTTGCAGATCCATAATTTTAGTTGAAAACTCAATTATTTCCATGAAAATTGGTTTATTTTTTGATTTGAAAGTCACACTTTTTGTTCGAAGTTCAAATGTCTTCTAACAAATTTAATTATTTCGTTGAAAATGCAACGGTTTTTGGTTGAAGTTTAATCTTTTTTGTTCGAAATTCAATCATTTGATTGAAATTTCATCTTTGCAGGTTAAAAATTCATCAATTTGGTTAAAACATTTAACAAATTGGCAAAAATTGCAGTATTTTATTGAAAATTAAACTTAAATAAGCTCAAAATTCCATAACTCAGTCAAATTCAAAAATATATATATAATCAAAAAAGCTCATTACACATGGAATTGAACTCACTTTGAGTATATCAACAGCTGACTTTGCAAAAAAGAAGCCATGGACACATAAATATTCCCCAAATTTAAATCAAGTTTAATTTACCGAAAATAAGGAATTTTTTTCAATTTTCATAAAAACCGTTGCCAGATTACCACTTTTTGAATAATTGGAAGTTCTATCAATCTTGAAGTTCTCTCCTTGAATTGTTGAAATAAGTGGAAATCCCTCTAAATAAAATTTAATTTAATCCATAAAGTATGAGTCATTTTAAATCCCTTGAATATAAATTAAATCAAACTTATTCATCAAATTTTTCTAGAAAAAACGTTCCAATCTGTGAAAATCTTCGAAATTTCTTGTAAGCCAGACTTAATAAATTAGTTTAAATTTTGTGAAATTCTTTAAAATTCCTTAAAATCTCTTAAAATATGTGGAAACGCTGAGGATCCATTGAAATGCAATCAAATATCATTTCCTTTCAATATTCTCTTTAAATCTCTTGAAATCTTTGAAAATCCTAAAAAATTCTTTGAAATCCCTTGAAATTTTTACATCGCTTGGAATCCTCTAAAATCTCTTAAAAGCCTTAAAACCTTTGGAAAACGTAAAAATCCATTCCAGAAAGGATAAATCATTTAAAACACCTTCAATATAATTTAAATTAAACTTATTCCTTAGGCTTCTTGACGAAAAACCTTTTAATTCTCTAAAAATCTTTGAAGTCTCTTGAAATCGTTCAAGATTTAAGAAAATCCTTGATCTTGTAAAACTCCTTAAAATACCTTCAAATCCTTTGAAATCTTTGAAATTGCTAAGAATCCCTTTGAATTTAATTTAAATTAGGTTATTTTCCAAAGTTCATTAGAAGTGCCTTGAAATCTTTGGAAATCTTAGAAAATTGTGTGAAATCCCTTGATAACTTTTAAAAACGTGAAAATCTGATGAAAATATTTGTAATCTCTTGAATCCCGATGAAATTTTTTTAAATTAGTTGACATATTTGGAAAACGTAAAAATCCTTTTAAAAGCCTGAAATTCGATGTAAGTTCCTTGCTTTTTTTTAATTTTATGTAATCCCTCAAATCTTTCTGATATGTTTCAAAAGCTTTAAACTGCTGTGAATTTTTTATGAGGTCTGACGAAAACGCTTAAAATCCATAGAAATTCTCTGGAATTCCTCAAATTTATCTATTTTTTGCATCCAGTCTTTCGATATTTACACATTCCTTATTTCTATACTCATTTTCTAATAATGATTTTCTGTCATGATTTTTGTTGCATCGTGAAAAAATTATAAGAAATTCATTATAGGAAAATCATTATATACCTATACTGAATTGCCTATAACTTTTCTCGTAAGGTGGAATTACAAGGTATTGTAAAAAATTGCATGGAATTGAAAAGGATTGCATTAGATTGCATCAGATTGCGGGAGTGATGAACCCCTCGAATTAAGTTTTTGGAAAAAATATATTTCTTAAGATGTAGATTTCGAAAAAATGAACATTTTGTTTAAAATATTTGTAGGATAAACAGTGAAACCCCATTGGGAAGTAAATAAGTATTGTATGGATTTATACTATTGATCTACAATTAACCCAGTTGACATATTTTCTTTAAATCAATATAGATTTTTAAAAAAATAGAAAAAGGCAGTCATTTTTGTGGTACGTCAACTTGTGTTTTCAATTTGACCTAATTTGAGGACTCTTTATCTTTGAAATTCACATATTTAATTATTTTAAAATAAAGCTTCAGAAAAAGTATGATAAAGACGGGGTAAAACGGGATAAACATAATCCGTTTGTTACCACACCTCGTTATATAGATATTATTATTATATTTACCAATAGGATTAGGAAAAACCGATAAAATTAAACACACGATACAAATTACGTTCCTCATATTCTTGAAATAAATTGAACCCACTCATGAAAATTTCTGATAGAGTTTAACTTTTAAATATTCTGCAATATGTTTCACTTACACCAGTCACAATTTTATTTGGCCTTCCTAATTATCTGTATTTGCATAGTCTGATTAAATTATATCAGCTAATTTCAACTCTTTAGTTGAAAATTAAAATATTTAATTGACTTTTTTGGTTGAAATATTAAATATTACATTTTTCGTCGAGAATTAATCTTTTTTGGTTGAAAATTCGACTACTTGGTTGGAAGAACAATTTCTTGGTCGCTTTAATTTTTTGTAAGGACAGCAGTTTTAAAAGCCATATCTTTCTATTATTGCCGGATATCTCTCGAAAAATTCCTGCTTCACTGCTGACCAGCTGCAAAATCTACGACAAATTAAAACCTCAGCCTCTACTTAGGTCTACAAAGGAAGTGAAAGTATTGACCTTCATATGGCATTGCCATACAAATAATATAGAACAGTAACACTGTATAAATGAAGCCATAATAAAATTAAATTTGGGTTAAAATGTTATTATTAATTAAAAGCGCTATCTACAGAAATGTGATGTTTTGCAGAAACTTTTACCACCCAAACGCCACCTTGCTGATGTTTTTTCTATAATTATTGCGGTCTACAATATTTATGCACAAATAAGTAAATATCAGATATCTGAAGACTATAGTAATTTACTTTTGTTCCTTCAATTAAAAAAAAATCAAAAATATTATTTGGATAATTTGTATCTTGTGAGGGTTTGCACGGTTTCAATATTTCCCAAGTTTTAGAAACTAATATTTTAAGTATTTTTATAATTACTTACCTTGAAATCATAGGGAACTGATGCTGCAGGTAGAATAGTAATTAGCTCTGGGAGGCTTGCTGCATTTTTACCAATTTTTATAACTAAGAAATTGTTCTTGGGCAAGAGATGCCGCTGGGGAGACTTGCTGCAGTTTTTCTATCTTTACGACTAGATAGAAAATTTTCTTGTGCGAGAGATACCGCTGAGGAAACGTATTGCAGCATACTGGGGATCGGATGTTCCAAACCACCTAGAGGTCACACATCTCGACCGAATTGAATTTTTTTTTTTGGAAATGTTACTAATTGAATTTCGAAGAGATTCACATCGCCTACAAGTCAAAATTAATTTTTTTAAATTATAAAACTTATGAAACCTCATCCTTAAACATTGAACTCGACACTCACAGTCCCGAAAACAACTAACCCTAAGCCACAAATCCCAACCCAAAAACTCTAAGCCCATAAATCCCAACTTATAAACCGCAATCCCAGAATTCCCAGCCCATAAAAAACAACCCATACACCCTAAACCTACAAATTCCAACCAATAAACAACAAAATAAATCTTACACCCATAAATGTTAACCTATACATCCTGCAGAATACACTCCTAAACCCTTAATACACAAATACCAACCCATTAACCCTAATCCCATAAATCGCAACCCATAAACCCTAAAATCACAAATCCTAACCCATAAATCCTAAATCCACAAATCTCGACCCAGGAACCCTAAACCAATAAACCCTTAAACCATAAATCCCAACCCATAAACCTGAAACCCACAAATCCCAACCCATAAACCCTAAACCTACAAATCTCAACCCATAAACCCTAAACCAATAAGCCCCAAACTCACAAATCCCAACCCATAAGCCCTAAACCCACATATCCCAACCCATAAACCCTAAACCTACAAATTCCAACCAATAGACCCTAAACCCACAAATCTCAACCTATAAGCCCTGAACCCATAAAGCTCAAACCTACAACTTCCAAGCAATAATCAACAAAATCAATCTTAAGCCTATAAATATTAACCTATACATCTTGTAAAATACACTCCTAAACTCTTAACCCACAAAATCCAACCCATAAACCCTAAACCCATAAATCCCAACCCATAAACCCTAAACCCATAAACCGTAAACCCTTGAACCCTAAACCCATAACTCCCAACCCATAAAACGTAAACCCACAATTCCCGACCCATAAACCATAAATCCCATCCCATGAACCCTGAAGCCATGAACCCCATACCTACAAATTCCAACCTATAAACAACAAAATAAATCCTAAACCAATCAATTTTAACCTATACATCCTGTAGAATACACTCCTAAACTCTTCATCCACAAGTTCCAACCCATTCACCCGAAGCCTATAAATCGCAACCCATAAACCCTAAGCCCACAAATCCCAACCCATAAATCCTAAACCTACAAATCCCAAACCATAAGCCCTAAACCAATAATCCCTAAAACCATAAGTCCCAACCCATAAACCCACAAATCCCAACCCATACACCCAAAACCCACAAATATCAACCCATAAACCCTCAACCCATAAATCTGAAGCCTACAAATCCCAACCAATAAACAACAAAACAAATCTTAAGCCCATGAATGTTAACCTACACATCCTGTAGAATACACTCCTAAACTCTTAACCCACAAAATCCAATCCATTAACACTAAACCCATAAATCACAACCCATAAATCCCAACCCATAAACTCTAAACCCAACAACCGTAAACCCATAAGCCCTAAACCCATAAATCCCAACACATAAACCCTAAACCCACAAATCCCTACCCATTAACCCTAAACCCACAAATCCCAACCCATAAACCCTAAAACCTTAACCCATAAACCCTAAACCTACAAATTCCAACCAATAAACAACCAAGTAAATCGTAAATCCATCAATTTTAATCTATACATTCTGTAGAATACACTCCTGAACTCTTAAACCACAAATATAAAAAATATAAAAAAGTTTTCAAGATTGGGTTTAGGGTTTATGGGTTTAGTGTTTATGGGTTGGGATTTGTAGATTCTGGGTTAGTGGGTTAAGGGATTATAGGTTTACGGTTTATGGGTCTAGACTTTATGGGTTGAAATTTGTGGATTTAGGGTTAGTGGACTTAGGGTTAATGAGATTAGGGTTAAGGGTTTACGGTTTATGGGTCCAGGGTATATGGGTTTAGGGTTAGTGGGCTCAGGGTTTATTGGTTGGAATTTGGGGTAGTTGCTTTCAGAAACGTGAGTCTCGAGTTCAATGTTCAGGGTTTTTCGATAAGGTTTCATAAGTTTTCTAATAAAAAAAAAAACATTAATTTTAGAATTTAGGCGATGTGAGTCTCTCCGAAATTCATTTAGTAACATTTCTAAACAAAATTATTCAATTCAGTCAAGATTTGTGACCTGTAGGTGGCTTTGAACAAAATTAGTGCTCTATTCCCAATGTGCGCAGTTTTGCCATTTTCACAACTTGTTACAAAAATTTCTTAGGGGAGAGATGCCGCAGTTTTGCCATCTTTACAACTACTTAGAAAATTTGTTTGGGCGATAGATGCTGCCCAAGAAACTTTCCAATGCTGAGAGATGCCGCAGATGTGACCATTTTTCCTGAGAGACTTGCCGCAGATGTGACAATTAGTCCTGTCAGACTTGCTGCAGTTTTGTTATCTTTGCAACTAGTTAGAAAACTTTCTTGAGCGAGAGATTCCGCTAGGGAAATTTGCCAATGGTGAGAGATGCCGCAGATGTGTTTTGCCACTTTGATGTGGACTTGAAAAATTTTCCCGGATAAGCAACGCCACTAAAGAGACTTGCCGCGGGTAGGAGATGCCGCAGATGTGACAATTAATCCTGGGAGGCTTGCCGCAGTTTTGATATTTTTATTTGCACTTAAAAAATTGTTTGGAGGGGAGAGATGCCACTGGGAGACTTGCCACTGGTGAGATATGCTGCACAAAGACTTTTTTCTAAATTAAAAAAAATTAGTTCAGATTCCATTAAGACTTAAATTAACGTCTCAATAAGCTTCGAAACCATTCCTTGTTGGCGCTTAGGGCCTAATTTGACTAATATTTAGAAATCTACTTAATTGAAAGGTTTACGAGATAGTTTGAGAAATTTCAAAAGATTTCGAGATTTTCTCTATAGGATCAAAGGATTTCACCAATTTTTTCTGTGTTAAGTTTATTTGTGCTCAATCGCTTTGTTTGTATACTTTCGTGTGAGATTAGGAGTGTTCTAAAATAAATCTTTCCTTGATAGTTTTTCTACTTTTTACATTAGTTCCTAAAATATATTTGTATTATTTATTCTAATGCTGATTATCCTATACTTTTTTCTATATATATAATGATTTTCTTAAATGAATCTCCTATAAGCCACAGAATCTTCTGCAATCACATGCAATATTTTGCAATTCCATGCAATTTTGCAATATTGCGATCTAGTGTACACCCCCTCGCTGTCCCACTCCGTCATCAGATGTATAAACAACACTAATTTCGGATGGCAAAACGAATTTTTGCAGCTGGTCTTGGGAAGTGGTAGAAGAATTCTTGAAAAAAGGAATCCGTATCCAATACTGGTTCATTTACCATCCCATGTATGCGTATTTTAACCCATCCATAGACATTACGACCCGGTCTAAGAGCCAGGAATGGATACAAACGTCCCCCGTGGACATATCCGATGATGTAACCATTCTCTACTTCTACTGGAAATTCGATCCCTATTGGTAATCTATGTTGCCAAAGCTCCTCATCTTCATAATACTGAACACTAGTTAATTCATACACAACAGTGTCCGGATGAATTGCGTCCACTTTATGTGGATAAGCCAATTCTGCAAAAAAAAGTATAAGTCGGATGTTAATTGTTGTACTAAATAGTAATTATTCAGGTGGAAAAATTGTACATAGTAGGCAATATTATAGATAATTTTTTTTACTATGTATAGACTGTTTATTATTTTTCCGCCTGGGTAAAGGCCCTTCCAAAACTACGAAGTTACAATCAAAAAGATTTAAAAGTTTCTCATTTATTCCCGATTTTTTTCAACTTTAAGAACAGTTTCATTGAAATTGTTCAGACGCAATAATGGTCATAGGTCAGGGAAAAATCAGGAGAAAGACAAGGATAATAAATTTGAAACTTTCTAATTTGAATCTGAAGTTTTTTATTCTATTCATCAGATGGTATCTTTAAATGGGGTAATTCCGGACATGTGGGGTGAATTCGGATATTCCTAAATTAATAGTCTAAATTACTTAAGATCAGTGGTTTTAATCAGAATCTAGAACCAGTTAAGACTTGAACTGATTCCAGATTTTTGGAACAGTTTTGAGTAATTTATCCTATCAATTTCATGAATTTAGAGGTGTCTAAATTGATCCCACATGTCTGAAATTACCCCGTTTTGATGGTAATTTTTTTGCCTTTTATTTTTATTTCTTTTTTTTTCAGTTGCTTCCTCCTGATGATTATAATTTTAGTTGAGCATTTCATAATTTGGTTGCAAATTTAACAGTTTTATCAAAAAGTCATCATCTTCGTTTGAAATATCTAATATTATACTATTTGTTAAGAATTCATCATTTTAGTTGAAAATTCATCTTTTTTGTTGAAAATTTATCTCATTGGTTAAGAGTGTAACTACTTCGTTCAAAAAACTGATTTTTTTTAACTAAAAATGTAACTATTTCATTTTTGGCAAAAAATTGAATTTTTTAAATTGAACATTCAACTACTTGCATGAAAGCTGAACCGCTTCGTTAATATATTATTTTTTTGTTTGAAGATTCATCTCCTGGGTTGGAAATTGAACTATTTATTTAAAAATTCGTCATTGTTGGTAGAAAACTAATCTTTTTGGTTAATATCTATTTTTTCGAGTTCGAAATGCAACTGTTTTTGCAAAAAAATGGTCTTTTGGCTTGAAAGTTGAACACTTGTGAAGAATTTTTTATTCTGTCTTCACTACCAAATTTTCATTTGTTGAAATCTTTTAAAGGAAATTTGAATTTTCGGCTGAGTGTTGAACCAGTTGGCAAAAATTTTGTTGTTGTTTAAGATTCATCCTTTTAATTGGAAAGTCATCTCTGTAGTTGAAAATTAAATTATTTTGTTGGAAATTCGTCTTTTTGGTAAAAAATAATTATTTGCTGGTTAAAAATGCAAATTTTTTGTACAACATTCATCTTCTGGATTGAGATTTCGTCTTTTTGGTTGAAAATTCGACTTTTCGTGTTGAAAATGCAAGTGTTTTTGGTTGAACTTTTATATCTTTCGTTAAAAAATTAAACCATCTAATAAAAAATTCATTTTTTTAGGTAGAAAATTCCACTATTGGTTAAAAATTTAATTATTTGGTTAAAAACTCATCTTTCTGGTTGAACATTCGACTATTTGCACAAAACATTTGTCATTTTAGATTTAAAATTCACCTTTTTTGGTAATAATTAAACTGTCTTCTTTATTGAAAATCAAACTTAAATTTTCTCAAATTTCGATAACTCAGTCAAATAGGGATTTCGTGATTTTGTAGCAAAGTAGAGGAATAAATTCTTTTAAATAAAATTATTGTATAGATACCATGTTGAGTTACCCAAAATTGTTGAAAATTTCAGGAAATTTTTGAATATCAGTAATTACGAGAAATTTCCGGAGATTTAAGATATCCACATTTTTTTGGATGAAATCCAGCATTTTTTTAATTTATGGAAAATTGATAAATTACCGGTAGTATCCAAAAAGTTCCAAAATTTTCGGTAATTCATGGCAATTTATCCGTAATTTATGGTAATTTATCAGTCATTTTTAAAATTTTAAATTCATATTAAAACCTTTTAGAATCTCTTGAATTCTCTTGAAACCTTTGGAAATATTTTTAAATCTATTTAAATCTGTTAAAAATACATTAAAATTGGTAAAATCTCCAATTTTTTTCTAAATAATTGGAGGTCCTATAAATCTTAAACTTTTCTTCACAAGTTTTTGAAATAAGTATAAATCTCTTAAAATGAAAATTAATTAAAGTTCTCTAGAAAAATGTTGAAATCCCTGGAAAGCTTCGAAATCAAACTTAATCATTAAAGTTTTCTAAAAAAAATCATTTATAATCCTATAAATCTTTGAAGTCTTTTAACCTTGTGAAATTGCTCTAAATAGTTCAAAATCCCTTGAAATATTTGAAATTACTAAGAATCCCTTTAAATTTAATTTCATTTAATTTATTTTCCAAAGTTCAATATAAATCCCTTGGAATCTTTGG
>CAKNWT010327874.1:0-10566 GCA_932066315.1 Andricus coriarius | reverse complement strand
AAATTTCTACTAATTTGGATGTATAGAGAAAAAATAAATATTCAGTTAAGTTACGAGTATAGAAAAAGTTCCATAATTATCCCATTGGTATCTTACATAAGTACGATTCCAAATAGGAAAAATGTATGTCGAGGCATACATTTCAGTTATTTTTTGTTTTAAATTTCTTAGAAGATTTTGTGTGATTTGTACCAAAAAAGGACTGCTAAAATATCAATAAAGGATCAAGTTCACAGACGGACTTTTTTGTATAGAAGTCGCGGAAAAGTGCTACTTCATTTTATGGTTATTTTTAGAAGGTCTCTTTAATTTTTGGGACGAAATTACCACGAAACTTCCATTTAATTAATTTTGTTATTTTTACAATTTCTTATGGGATTTATAATCCAAAAAAGACTATTGAAATAGCAGTCCTATATTAACATTTTTTTAGACATGAATCCCTAGACATTATCCCTATTTGGAATAGTTGAAAATTTTAAGAAAAGTTAGTGCTTTAGTAACTAGTAATTGGTAAAATATTTTAACTGTAGAATACAAATTATTTTCAAATTATGATTATAGGCTTATTTCCATTTGAAGCATCAAAAACTGTTTATCTTCTTCATCAAGGTTGAAAATTTCAGAAAAAGCCACAACTTTCTTGCAGTTATCTAAGAGAAGATAGTTATAAATTACAATAATTTGTGTAAATAATTATAGCGTTAAATTGCATTAATTATTACCTCGCTAAATAAAAAGTGGGCACAAAGTTAAATATTTCAGAAAACAAACCGCATCTATCTATGAACAATATACGAGAAGATTCAAACATCTAATTATCAGTATAAAGTAGCATTTTAAGTATTAAAAACAATTTGCATGAAGGGAACCGCCAAAATATCAGAATTAGAGTTAAAAACTCTAAAAACACCATTTTTCCTTTTTTAGTTTCTTGGGACCGCATAAAACAAAATTTGGGGGTGATATTTGAAGCGGAATGACTAATTTGTATTATATAGTTGATTGTGAAGATAAATATTGAGTTTCAACGTTATTCATCTAATATTGACAATTCTAAATAAAATTTAGAAAAATGTATTTTTTTCTAGTGGGAAATACGTGTTAAACTTCATGGGACTTACGAAAGCTCTAGATTTCAGATATCACTAAAAATACTCATTTACTTTTTTTTTTATTCGAACAAATTTAGGGGCGATATGCATTAAAATTCGAAAGAAAAATTTTCCCATTACATTTTTGGATCACCTTAATGCTACATTCTACATTCTATAGGCATTTCTTTTATTTATCCTTATATGAGGATGTAATGAATGACTAACTAAAGCTTTCGCTCAAGTCCAGTAAAAGGATATATTACTGTTTGTTTATTTTTCAGACACTTAAATGAAGACAAAACCGCATTTTTTCGACCTTTTAACTCCGTTTTTCTCAAATGCACGACGCAATGCAGTATTCTTGTCACCGGATTCATAATCAGCGTCTCACAATCTGTCAATTTTATTTTTTATTTTTTGAACATTCTTATAAATAAATTACACAAAAAGATAATTTTTGTAATTAATTTAGAAATAATAGATACAATTCAAATACTGTTTGTACATATCACCTGAATCGCCAAATCAGATTTATTTTTGTTTAATTTTCAATTATATTTTCATAAACGATAAAAAATTTAAAGTAACCATATATTTTAAGAATCACTAAATATTTCTTTAACTGGTACAAATGTACAGGCTTGTAAAATTTAGATTTTAGTGTTTTCTCTACATAGCAAACTCACTCGTAATAAAGGAAAAACATGGAATATTGTCGCGAAAATGTTGCCCACAACCCAGTAATATTATAAATATTTCTTGACGCAAATGCTTTCTGATTAAAGAACTTTGGAGGAAAACTGTAAGGACGCTGAAAAATATTTGCTAATAAAAAATATCTTTATCCTTACAGATTCAAGTAATCGACGGTCATCCCTAGATAACGTAGTCAACTTTAATGGAGTCAATTATCGATCACAGCAACCGATTTCGTTTACCATAATAAATGGTAGAATTAATTTTGATCCAGGTAATTAGAAAAAAAATATAATCAAAAAAAAATATCATAGAATTTCTTCCCAGGGGTGGCCCAGATGCGTATAATCGAGCCGATACTGATACTGCAATATGCACTGAGAGGTCTAAAGGATATTTTGTCTTAAAATTTTGAGAAAAGACCCCTTATAATGTAAATATCGAGATTATTTTTTGGAAAGTCAGTTGCAATTGTTTTAATCAATTTAAGCGCCTATTGGACAGAGAAATTTACAAGTTGTTGTTTATAACACTACAACCAAAAAACAGTTAATTTAAAAAAAAATCGTAAACAAAAAATTCTTGGTTCGAACATTTTGCAAAATATTTTGCTCTCTTTTTTATATTAATAGAAACATTTAAGCAATATTGTAAAAATAAAAAGGTAGCGTTTTCCTGAACATAATCTTTTTATGTGCCATCTTTTTTATTCTATCTTATGGGTTTTTTATAGTTTCTGCATACATGAGAAACACATCCCATCAGTTTAATAAGGGATAACCATTTTTCAGGCCGGGAAAATTTTTTCTATTTTGAATATAATTTTTGTTCGCAAACTATAGAAAATATCACAAAAGAGCCAGAAATATTTTCGTAGAGCTTTTTGACGTGTATAAGGTTTTATCTACACATTCTTTTGCCTTTCATTGTTTCTGAGAAAAATGCAAAAAAAATCGATTTTTCCGAAATAATATTTTTCAGCGTAAAGGGGTAGTCTATCAAGAGCAAACTCATGAGATGTTTAGTACATTTTCAAGAGATTTTTTTTTCAGATTCAGAAAGCCGGGTTTTCAAAATAATCCGCTTTTAATGTAATCTTTGAATAATTGTAACTAATCCGAAATATTTTTTTGATCAAACGATCAAAAACGTGTCCCTTCGTTTTCAAACATAGAATGATATATCGAAATAAAAAAACATTCTGAATCTCTCAGCTGGACCCTCTAGACCTCCCATTGCCTAAATAAGTTTAGTGGCGGCTGGATTAGTACCCCTCCCCTCTTCGATACGTTTGAAATTTGAATGATAATTCTCAGATTGCCCAAACTTTCCTCAGAAATCCCCACTTATGTGTTTTATATAATAGATCTTACAAATTTGTTTAATCCTAAAATTATTAATAACTATATTTTCCTTACAGCAATGGCTTCACCAAGAGTTTCACCAACAGGTTCACCGACAGGCTCACCAACAGGTTCACCAACAGGTTCACCAAGAGTTTCACCAACAGGTTCACCAACAGGATCACCAACAGGTTCTTCAACAGGTTTACCAACAGATTTACGAAAAAGGTCACCACCACGAACTGAGTCACTACCAAGTGCACAACCGTCAACCGAGGCACAAACACAACAAAGGCCAAAAATTTTAGATAATGATACCATGCATACCAAGGGTGGAACTAAAGTTGGAATATTCCGTGATGGTGTGCCTTATGAATTAAATCCAACTGGTTTCAATGGTAATTTAAAAACTAAACCACAATCCTAAACAAATATTAACAATCTGCCAAAACCCCCTTGCCACAACGGGTCAAAATATGAATAATGATTCTCAGCTTTTCAACTAAAGGACTAAGTTTGACCTTTATATTCCCCGCCCAACCGAAGGGTGAGTGCTGTGCCTTCACAAAAGCAGGGATCACCCTAAAAACCCTTATGGACCAGAATTCATTTTTTTAAAATTTATTGTTAATCTTTGACGCAAGATAAAACTTTTTACTTCAGTGAAATTTTTTGTGCGATGAGCCCTTATTTATTCACAGCCTTTCAAACAATATATTTTTTATTAATACGGGCCCCCTACCAGTCATAATTTCATTACCTTTTGAACTGTGATAATATATATGATTACATTATTTAAATAGATTTTTTAGGTGGGCGTCATGTCGTCAAGCAGAAAATGGTTAAGAGAAAATAATTACTTTCTAATGTTCCATGCCAAAGTTGTATTTGTTCATAAAAATTTTATCATATATATTTATAATTAGGAAATATAACTTGAGAAAAACTCAAACTTGTTGCAATCACCTAAGGCTGTGAGTTAAATATTTTTAAAAACCCGCTTATCATTCTGAAAGTACATTTTTTGATTACTTGAAAATGGTGGCTTTTAGAGAAGCATACATCCATAAAAATATATTATTCACGAGACTGTAAATTAATAATGGCTAGCCGTACGAGAAAACGTCACAACAGTAAAAAGCTTTATTTTGTGCCAGAGATTAATAAACACATTTAAAAAATTCAGTTTCTTAATCGCGGTTTTTTTAATAACGATAGGTATTAAAAATAAGAAGCAGGTATTACAAATACCAGCAGAGATAATCATACTAACTACGGTGAAATGTATGCTATAAAAAAAGGATATCGCGAACAAAAATATTTAAAATTGTGGTTTGCAAGGGAGCGTGAATTTATAAAAAATATATTGTTCAAGAGGCTGTGAATAAATAATAGCTTCTTGTACGAGAAAATTTCACAGTAGATAAAAGATTTACTTTAAGCATTTTTCAAGAATGTTAGAGAAAATTATGATATTAGTTGACCTCGATGAGTTTTTATTTACAAACAAAAGACCTAGATGATTTCCTTGTACAAATAGCAGTTTCTTAACAACAATTCACGGCGAGAAGTTATCATTCTATCGGAAGATTTCTTTTTACTTTCAAGATATCTAACCTCGACATAGACAATGTAGAAGTTTTAAATTGTTCTGAGAAATAGATTCTGAGCTACAACTGTGAAACTATGTCAGTTTTGTTCAAAAATTATTTTTGGTAACTCTCTAAATTTCAACTGGTTTATCCATTTAAAAACGTTGAAGAAGCAAAAAAGTTTTGTTTTTTCTTAGAGTTGCCAAAAATGATTTTATGAATTTGTTTTGTTAATAAATAATGAATCTGTTTAAAAAATGGTTTAACTAAAAGCTGACCTGGACGTCAAGAAAATAACCAAGATGTTCTTAATCAGAAGACTTTTTTTACCTTTTTGACGAAAGGTATCTCGTGGACCTCTTGGTTCACACATAATTGTTAATGGCGACTCGATGTATCTTCAAAATATCAAATCAGTTTTCATAATTTAAATAACAAATTTTGTAAGACAGTATTTTCCGTTTCTGAATCTGCCTTTCTTAACAAATATTGTTCGTATTCATAATTTATTATGATTGAGTAGCTCTAAGTTAATGATTGTTTAAACCTTGAAATTACCTAATGACAATTTTTTTCTTACTGGAACAGGTGAACCAAAGGAACTCACACCTAAACGTGGTTATAGGGTGCGCCGTGGTGAAAGTACTATTGCAATATATAGGAAAAGAGGATGGCGGACGTTTAAAGAGCGAGAATAGGTACATACAATTCCTCGTCCAGCAGGTAATTTAAAAACTAAAATACATTCCGAACCAAACATAATACAATGGTACCTAAAGCGTCGAGCTTTTATTTATAATTAAGAAGTATTTAGGGGTTCTATACAATTTTTCTTCGTCCCGGGCAATAATTAAGATATTATGTTGGTATAAAAAAAGATCTTGGCAAAAAATATGTAATTACAAATTTTAAAAATTGATTATCATTACTGATGGTATCAGTTAAATGAGGAAAGACTATATTTGATCAAAAAAATTGAAGCATAAAGAAATTTTTTATTAAAAAAATTATTGTTTTTGACCGGATCTTTTTTCTTAGAGAGAGTTCATAATATGACATTTTTTTCAATGTTTCCCTTTCTTAGGTTTTAGTCTTGAAAAAAAGATTCAATTTGTCGAATTTTGAAAAATCTAATCAACAATTTTGAATAATTAATAAAAAATTGTCAAATTTTAGAATCTTTGAATTTGATACATAAAATTTAGTTTTCAATTTTAAATTGTCAAATTTTAAACGCATCAAATTAAAAATCATTTTAATTACAAACATTTTAATTTCAAGTGAATAAATTTTCATGTCTTTCAATTAGCAATAATGCAATTTTAATTTCTTTCAAATTAGAATATTCTAGTTTTTGAAATTCTAATATGAAATTATTCAATTTTAAACATTTTGAAAGTGACACATTTTCGAATTTTTGATCCCAAATCATTCAAATTCGAAATTCTTCACTTCAAAATAAAATGGTTCAATTTTGAGAGCTTTAAATTCGAAATTATACAATTTCATCATCTGATTTTTAATTTTTCCATTTAATTCAGTTGAATATATATTTAAATGTCATATGCTTTTAATTTAAAATTATTAATGATTAAATATTGTTTCAACCATTTTTAAAAATTAAATCAAGGTAATTAATTTTAACCAATTATCTTTTCGATCCATTATTTGTTCTAACTGCATTTATTTGGTGACTATTGGCTGATTTGACCGATTTGGTCATTTGTTAAGAAATTAGTTGGTTAAGGTGCAAGCACCTGTTTTTTATTTATGTTTTATATAAGATATAAATATTGCTTAAACTGAATATTGTTTTATTTTCAGAGCCAAGCAAAACGATGGAAGCCGGAAAAGACAATATATATGACGCCTTGGAATGTTTCAATTAGTTATTAATCTTATTATCTAATTATTCGCTGTAATATACACGGGTTTTACTGCGATTTTCCTTGTGTACTACAACAAAAAAATCTAGACTATTTTAGGTGAATACTAGTATAGATATAAACGAAACATAAAAAAATTGAAACAACACTAATATAGATATTTGACAAACGGGCGCAGCCGTTTTGGTGTAAAATGTATTATTATTATTATCATAATCAAACTGTGTGGCATAAAATAAAAAAATATTACTAACAGCAGTCCATTATCTTATAATTTTATACTAAAATATACAATTCAATAACATAATATATAACATATATTATATCTTATAATTTTATTATGGAACTTTAATTTTAATTATTAATCACGTCCTCAATCCGTGTCAATTTAGATATTGTATAAAAAAAGAAAATTCATATTTCTGGGTGAAAATTACATCATTTAGTTGAAAATTTAATTATTTTATTGAAAATTCAACTATTCCGATGCAATAATTTTCTAACAAAGTGGTTCAACCTCCAAGCAAGCAGTTCAATTTTCTACCAAAATAAAGACGAATTTTCACCAAAATAGTTGAATCCTCAAAAAAAAAGATTAATTTTTAATCAAACTGTTGCATTTCTAGTGAAAAAAAACGTAGAAATACAAGGCAAATAAATGACTGTCACAAATATTACATCAGGGTAGCGGCAAAACTTTATTTTTAAAATTTCCAAATTTCTACCTCACCATTAGTATTCAAAGACTGGAATCTTAATCTTCTCAAATTTTTATCATAGAATATTTTATAAATGAAATAAAACAATTTCAAATAACGAAGTTAAAATGTTTTATGCTCAACAGTTATTTAAAGTGCCTTTTACAGCTTGACTTTCGCAAGATTTTGATCAAAATCCCTCACTTTTCCCTGATTTCTAGGTTTTTCCTGACCAGTGGCTATCTTAATATTTTATTTGGATTTTCCCAAACCCTCAAAAGTTAGAAGTTGTCTATAAACTATTTTTCAAATTCCCTGACATTAAAAATAAATCCCTCAAATTTTCAAGGATTTTCCAGGTATGTGAATATTTCCTGACAATTCCAAGTTTTCCAGGTGGATAAACATTCTGATTTTTCATTAAACAATTAAATTAATTTTAACTGAAAAAACTCAGACCAAATTAAAGAACGCTGATTTAAGGGGTTTTAAATTATCATACGTAAAATGTAATAGTTGATATTTCAACCAAAAATTATTATAATTTTAAATTCAAAACAGTTAAATTCAATCAAAAAAAGATAATTATTCAACAAAATAGTTAAATTATCAACTGAAAAATCTGCCCGTTGCGAAGGCACATTCTCATCGCGCGCTCCCCGCGCAGCTTGCTTCGTTAATAAAATATTATGCAATCCGATGAGATCCTGATCCCGTAAAATTTAATAAAATCTAATGATATTCCTTGAATTCCTTTAAAATATTTTAAGTTCTATAGAATCTTTTGAAATCCTTCAAAATCCATCAAAATACGCCATTGAATGACTTTAAAATATTTTCGAAGCTTATAAAATCCCGTGCAACCCGTTCGAATTTATTAAGAATCCATTAAAATATTTGTAGAAATGTTAATTAATTTTGTGACTAGAAGTAATTTCAAATTAAAAAAAAAAAAAATTCTTCATAGGGATGTTTTTTTGAGAATGATGGAAAAAATCAAAACACTAATCTTATTATATTAATATGCATTTTCTATAACATTATGAGAAACTTTCCTTATTAATTAACTAAACTTTTACGTTATAATATACTATAATTTTTGATACATGGATTTTCTACAAGGTTGTTACGTAATTTATATGTATGTCTCCTTAATAATTTTCTACTAATCTTTACTGGCTAATTTTTGTTATTTAGCATTATTTAGACAACTTTGTGAACAGTAGTTGCCTTGAATAAGCATTAGCTTCAATATATATGACACTGAGTGCCTAAAGAAGATTATTTTTATTTTACAACTATTTTCCTTATGCAAAAGATGCTTGAGTTCTGTCTTGATCGAATTGTGAAAATTTAACTAATTACTAGTAAAATTATACATATTCAATTAGCGAACGGTGAGCAGAAAAAATGAATACACAATAATTATTCAGCTGAAAATGAGCTATAAATTTGTTAATAATCATTTTTTGATAGGACGCTTAGCTTTTGGTTTAATCGTAAAAAATAGCAAGAAAACTAAAAATAACTTTGTTGGAAAAGCGACACAAATTAAAACAAAAGTGAAACGATTAAAATTTTTGAATTAAAAAGGATCTACAAATTTTTTCATAATCATTTTTTGATAGGACGCGTAGTTTTTAATTTAACAGTAAGAACTAACATTAAGAAATTAAAAATAACATTTTTGGATAAACGATACAAAAGCTTATACAAGAGCTTAATACAATTGTTTATTAAACAATAAGGTTTTGACATCATAGAAGTTATTACGCGATTGAAAGTATGTATTTTATTTTCGTCTAAAAAATCCTTGATATCTTCCCATGTGAAGGAAGATCCATGGTCTGAAATAATGATTCGCGGGCTACTATACCTTCGGAAATAATCATTCAGATAATTAATCGCTTATTTGGTGTCTTTACTTTTAATGGAGTAGACCTTGAAGAATTTCGCGAGGGATTCTATTACTAGAAATACATCTTGCTTAGCTACAATTCGTTTACCGATCGGACCTAGATTATCAATATGACACGTCAGAAAAGGTTTGTCACCCTTCGATATTCGGTGAAGACAACCTTTACCCTTCCACGTGAAAGGCGAAAATGCTATGCATCTCAAAGAATTGGCGACATAATTTTTTGTTTTTTTACGAATTCCCGGAAACCAGTAATTGCTCAAAATCGATTCTGTCGTTTTCTCTGTACCAAAATCGCGATGTTCATCGTGTTATTTCCTTAATACGTGAATTTCCATTTTCTCGGGTACATAAAATAAAATATATCCATTGCGTTTTCTGTAAATTATACCGTTTCGCATTTCGAATAGCCTGTCTTCGGTAGTCTGAAGCTTATATGTCAACTCACGTATTTTCAGATCAAGTTTTGGCTGATAGCTCAATTTAACTCAAGAGTGTTATCTTCGACAACTAATATATCAACAGCGCAGTTGAATGTATCGACATTCAATATGCTTCATTTTTTCGCCAGACCTATGCTTAAATGTTTTTTCGAACGTCTCTAATTCGTGAGAGCACGCATAAATTCGTCGATTTATTTCATTTTTATCCAACGTGAGCTGTAAAGCGTTACCATCCGCAACTATCTTAAACGGTATCCCCTGGAAATAGATTCGGAATCATCGTAGGGCATATATCACGGCTAGCTTTTCTAACTTGAAGCTGTAAGACCTACTCTCTACTTCTGACATTCTTTTGGAATAATAAAATGTTGGGTGAAATAGACCGTTTGATTTACGTTGCGGCAAGGGTGCATAGTAGCCTAGCTTGCTGGCGTCACAATAAAGTTCAGTTTCGTCCTTAAACTGATAAAACAGAACTTAATTCAAAAATAACTTTAATTGATTAGATTATTTAATAACTAATGGAACTAAAATAAAAATAATTTAGTTATAACTAATTAAACTAAGGTAAACAAATTAAATCAAGCTGAAACTAATTAAACCAAGATGAAACTAATTAAATCAGTTTTAAAATAATTAAGCAAAGATAAAACTAATTGAGGTAAAAATAATAAATAATAACTTAAATAATAAAGTAATCAATTTATTGACTAAAACTATCTTTGATTCGAAGCATTTTTTTCTCAGAGTAGATTTGAAGAAATACATAGTTTTGATCAAAAAAAGGTTACAGTTGAGTTTAGCACAGTATTGACAGTAATAGTAGGCCATGTAAATAAAACGTTGTCAAGCACGATGTGGTATGTAACTGCTATAATTCAACAGAATTTTTA
>CAKNWT010327873.1:0-14744 GCA_932066315.1 Andricus coriarius | reverse complement strand
GCAGTAAAGCGAGTGTAAGGGTTAATGGGAAACTGAGTGAATGGTTCGATATTTTTCAGGGTGTTAGACAAGGATGCGTTATGTTTTCATGGCTATTTATCATATTTATGGACAAGTGTCTAAGAATGGCCCTCTTCGACGAAGAAGGTGTAGGTCTCGAAATGGTGAAGGTGCGTGGTTTGGCTTTCGCAGATGACAAGATTGTTATGGCAGAGTCAATCGAAGACTTACAAAGAATGTTGTATAAACTTAATACAAGCATGACGAACATGGGCCTCAAAATTAATGTAAATAAAACAAAGGTGATGGTGTTTGAAGGAAAAGGTGAGAAAACAATATGCAACATTGTCCTGAATGATGAGAGATTAGAGCAAGTTGACAAATACGTATGTCTAGGTAGCCTATTCACTAGCGACGGAAAAATAGATGGGGAGTTAGATAGGCGCATTAATGAGGGTAAGAAGGCTATCGGTAGAGCAGGGTCCATTCTCAGAGATAAAAACAAATCAAGAGAAACTAAAATGACCGTATATAAAACTTTAAGTGTACCGCCTATACCCAGTGGGCACGAAATTTAAGAACGTAATTGGAACGTCCTAAAAACGTTTCTTGGACGTACAAGACAAAAGACGTTATTTTAACGTTTCAAAAACTGTCCTAAGTCAGACCAAATAATGTTCTGAAAACGTTTTATGTTCCAAATACGTCCATAAAACGTCTCTGGAACATTGTATGTTCAAGGAACGTTATTTGGACTAACTTAGGACGTTTTTAGAACGTTCTAATAACGTTTCTGGGCATTTGTGCCCACTGGGCACTATACGGTAGCGAGACTTGGACATGTCAAGAAAAGGACATGAGTAAACTTAACGCGATAGGTATGAAAGCTCTGCGCATAATATGCGGGAAAACACTGATGGACAAAGTCCGAAACGAGATGATCCTCAAAGAATGTGGTACAGGGGAGACACTAGTAAATATATGGGAAAGAAATCAGTTAAGGTGGTTCGGACATCTTGAAAGAATGAAAAATGGACGACTGGCCAAACAGGTGTATGAAGGTAAAGTAAATGGCAAAATGCCTAGAGGTAGACCGCTGAAAGCATGGATAGAGTCTGTGAATGAGACACTAATCCGAAGAGACATAAGAAGCCATAAAATCAGGAAAACTTGCGAAAAAAAATGCATGGAGCTGGAGGAAGCTAGTGAAGTATGCCAGGACAGAAAAGTTTCGCGACAAATAGTTTATAAAAAGAATATGAGTAGAGTGAATGATGCCTGAAACGAAGACCTTGGATACTAATGGGCCCAAGTGGAGAGCCACACATAACAATTTTGTGAGACACTCCACGTGGGGTGATCGCTAGAGAGATTGATCAGCAACCTGGGTCGGAAGAGTGTTGCGGAGTAAACGTGTTATTAAAATAAGTAACACGAGCGCTCTAGATCAATCTAAAATATATATACCTTACACCTATATACCTATCTACCCTATACCTATATACCCATTCTCACACAACTACTCTCCAACCGAGCCATTCACGCCTACCCCGAAAGGGAAACGGCTTAATGGTATAATAATACAATATAACAAGGATTTAAAAATACATAAGTCTATGAATTTGTTTTTAAGAAATTTACAATCCCTGCCAAAGTCCTAAGTTTTTTAATTTTAGAATACAATAAACCTATACACCTCTAAAAAATGTAGGTGTATTGAAAATTTAAATAAAATATTTTTGACGTTGTATAAAAGTCTTACTAATAGTTTTATAACGCTTGAATTATACAATATGCCCGGTTTCAAAAATATAAAAATATTTATCGACTTGTTTTCAAGAAATTCTCAATCTATATTTTTAATATATTCTGATGTTTTTGGAGATTTTTATTAATATTTTTTTATGTTTACATCATTCGATATACCAGTTTCCAAAAATAAGAATAAAATTATGAACTTATTTTTTTTAAACAAGATTTGTATTATCTTTCGTCTGTCTTGAAAAGTTTTTTAGTAATATTTTTGCGTACAAAAAAAGATTTTCAATATCTGCTGACGTTCTTGAAAAGATTAGGTAATGTTTTTATCACTGATTTATTTAGCAGGTTTAAAAAAAAGTACAAACTAGAAGTTGACTATTACATAGGGATTGATCACATTCCAACGGTTACGGAGACGACCGGTCATTTTACGATATTTTCTGGACCTGTTACACTTGGAAGTTGTCGTTCTAAGACGGGTCATGTGAAGAAAGGGGTTGGATGCGGCCGATCCTCATTTAGTACTTAAATTCCTCGAGGAAGATGTATCATTTACACCGGGTGCATTCGGAAGCTTATGTATAATGACGGATCTTCCCAGTAACCCCGGGAGCGCGACCAATTCAAATAGTTTAGTGTTTGCTAGGAACTTCCTGTGTCCATTACAAGCTGCAATTTGCAGACGAAAATTTAGTGGAATTTCCGTAGAACTTCCGTGGAGTATTTTCCAGGGAATCTCTCCACGTGGGAAATTAAAACTTTAATAAAATACATCAATGTTCGATAAAATACAAAAAAAAAATTCGTCATAATAATTAAAAAAAGGTGTACTTTCCTGTAATCTTGGTTTTAATTGATTGTAATTATGTGTAGATTCCTGTAAAAATAGTTTTAGTTTGTTACACTTTTTTGTAATAACTTTTGCACAAAGGTCATACATTTCTACAATAAACTACCAATATTTACAACATAATTAACAGTACAGTTTTATAATATTTCAACTTTTGTGAAGTCTTGTATTTTTTTTTGTAAAAACTTGTAATTTTCTACAATAATTGACGTGAAATTAAAAGTGTGTTTATGACTACAAACTGTAGAACATTATCTACTGTAGAGTGGTTTCCCCTATATATAGTTATTTTTTACGATCTTGTCTTTTGTGTGGTTTTTTCCAAAAATTGAATTTTGTATTTTCAATGCTATTTTTTACGAATAAAACAAAAACTGCACATCCTATCAAAAAGTGAATTCAAACAAATTTGTAGATGTTTTTTATATACACAATTTTTGTTTCTCCATCATTCTTCATATCTTGCATAGTTTAACCGCAAAATGGAATTTTGGATTTTTCATTATTTTTTTGTGTTATCAAAACTAGCATTTTTTATTTTTCACAAAATTCGAAAAGTTGTTATGACAATATTGTAGGGTGTTCAAAAAGCAAAGATATTTGCTTCTTGACAGACAGACACATTCGCTAAAACCTATTTTTTGGGTTCAGAATGTTTCAAAACGTGGACATTTGACAAAAACGAGGGTAATAAAACCTATTTTTTGGGTTCAGAACGTCACAAAACGTGGACATTTGACAAAAACGAGAGTAATATTTCAAGTATATTTGGATTAATCGTCACACCAGTTTTTAAAAATATAAAAAATTTTTTGGGTATCTTGTTTTTAAGAAATTTCCAATCTATATGAAAGCTGTACTTTAGCTCATTTTAGTATACAATATAACTATACGCTTCTAAAAGAGTATGCGTATGAAAAAAAGGTTTCAAATATCCTTCGGCGTTGTTAAAAGTTTTTCTAGCTTTCGTTGAAGATTTCAGTAAAATTTTTATTTAGTTTACGTTATTCGATACGCAAGTTTTGAAGAATATACAAAATGTATGCATTTATGTTTAAAAATGTCCAGTCTCAACCGAAATCGTGAGCTTGGCCAGTTTTAACATTGCTGCGTTGGAGCTCTGTCTATATTTCACAAATTTAAAATTTAGTATACAATAAAAGTATATATGTATCTCAAACTGTATTATTTCGAAAAAAATTTTCCTACACTCTACCATCGATATTAAAAAGTTGCAGTAATAATTGTAATAAGTTCACATTATTCAAGATAACTGGTTTTAAAAATATAAAAAAGGACCCCGCACCAAATTTACAGTAAATGGCTTTTTGTGAAAAATATAATTTTTTTGTATTTTCGAACCTGCACAGCAATAATTTAAAAGAAAAAAGTAAGAAAAATGGACAGTTTTTCTAACAAAAAATTGTCAAAGTTTCAATTCTTACATGTATTTTAATAGAAAAATGCTTATTTTAGTGAACAGTTTTTTTTCTCCTAAACTCTTTGTTAGATTTTGCTAAAAGTTTCACATTTTGACTATCAGTCTTACCGAAAGAAATGGTTTATATTTAATATCTATAAAGATTACGGGTTTTTGGGTATACAGCATGTTATGGGGGTGTTTTCATACTTAAAACATTCAAGTATGGAAATCATCATTTCTTAGTAACTAAAGTCACTGGAGATTTTTTATTTAAATGCTCGAGGGTATGAAATCACTTTCAAAAAAGTTAAGGAAGCGTGCATAGCACGAATATTATACATGTGCATTTACTTCAAGGGTTGTTTTATCATCCCTTGAATATCTAATCCGGAATATCGGCATTTTTAATTACTAAAATCACAAAAAGTTTTCTGATTAATCTATGAGGATAGGAATCATATTAAAGTAAATGGAGAAGGTGTAGAACGACAAGGATATCTTTGAATTTTTCTAGAGGGCTGTTTAATCATCCCTTCCTCAGAGAAGCAGAGAAATTAACTTTTCGTAAGGAATAAATCACCAAAGATCGGGCCTACAATATCACTTTGAAACATAAATATAGCAACTGTCCTTTATGAGGACTTGCATTATAATTTATTCTAAGGGTAGTTTAATCATATTTTAATTATTGAAACGAAGAAATCGATATTTTGTACGGGATAACCCACCACAGACTTTTTTATTATCATACTATTGATCAACAAAATCACTTTAAAACATACATAGGAAGCGTCTTTTAACAGGATTTGCCTTAGTATTTATTGTCAGGATCATCTAATCATCCCTTATTTATTGAACAGGGGAATCGATATTTTATACGGGATAAAACACCAGAGATTTTTTTATTAATACATTGATCAATAAAATCACTTATAATATATTAATAAAAAAATCTGTGGTAAGTTATTCCGTATAAAGTATCGATTTCTTTGTTTTAATAACTGACGGATGATTAAACTACCCTGAAAATAAATTATAATGCAAGTCCTCCTGAAGGACAGTTTCTATATATGTATGTTTTAAAGTGATATTGTAGGCCTGGTATTTGGTGATTTATTCCTTACGAAAAGTTAATTTCTCTGCTTCTCTGAGTAAGGGATGATTAAACAACCCTCTAGAAAAATTTGAAGACATCCTTGTCGTTCTACACCTTCTCCATTTACTTTAATACGATTCCTATCCTCATAGAGTAATCAGAAAACTTGTTGTGATTTTAGTCATTAAGAAATGTCGATATTCCGGATGAAATATTCAAGGGATGATAAAACAACCCTTGAAGTAAATGCACATATTAAATATCTGTGCTATATTTGAAAGTGATTTCATACCCTAGCATTTAAATAAAAAATCCCCAGTGACTTTAGTTACTAAGAAATGATGATTTCCATACTTGGATGTTTAAAGTATGAAAACACCCCCATAACATGCTGTATACCCAAAAAACCATTAATGTTTCTAGATCTTAGATATGAACTTTTTGTTTCGGTAAGACTGATTGTCAAAATGTGAAACTTTTAGCAAAATCTAACAAAGAGTTTAGGAAAAAAAACACTTTTCACTAAAATAAGAATGTTTCTATTAAAATGCATGTAAAAATTGAAACTTTGACCATTTTTCGTTAAAAAATTGTCAATTTTTCTTACTTTTTTTCGGATTATTGCTTTGCTGGTTCGAAAATCCAAAAAATAATTAGATTTAGAATTTTTCACAGAAAGCCATTTAGTGTACATTTGGTGCGGGGTCCTTTATAAACATGTTCTTCACAAATTTTCAATCTGTATCAAAGTCAGTCTGTTTTCTATATTTATCTCTTACATTTATTTATTTCGATTCCTCGATCAAATTTCTTCTAGCTGTTTTAAATATAGTGCCAAATATTGCTGTTAAAGTTTGAGAAACCAATTCTTTGGCATATCCCAATAAATGCAAATGACCAATCAATTGGTGGTGCCAATTTTCCCTTTTTATATAATGCAGAAACACAATTGTCTTCATGCTTACTTGTTTACCTTGGAGATAAGATGATGAAATTATACACTACTTTTTGACTCAGAGGTGCATACTTTTAAGTATTGTATGCTAAGTATTATCGCAAAGATACACAGACATAGTAGAGGTTACGCATTTTTTAAAACAAGTTCATAATTTGTTTCTGTTTTTAAAACCTTATATATCAAATAATATAAATATATTAAGAAGATTACTGAAAACTTATTGGCCAAACCGGAGGAGATTAGGAAACATCTTTTAGTACGCATACATTCTTTAGAGTATATAATTTTTATTGGATACTCAATTTTATCCTAAAATGTACGGAACTCGAACTAATGTATAAAACAAGAATATTATATCATTATATTAAATTGTTGTATTAAATAATTAAATGTAGTAATAAATTTAATTCATGACTCCAATTTAGGAATAAAATTTTGGAAATAACCTAATTAGCATATTTGAATTTAGGTATTCTTCTGTTTGAACAATAATTCTTTCCATGTACATTAAAAATTTAAAGTCAAAACTCAAAGAAAAACTTATTTTAAAATAAAATGGTGATCGCTAAACAGAAAGGACGGCTATCCTTACTCTGAATGGTTTCATGCAAATGCTATCGTGAAGTACTAATGCTTCAATCATGTTCAAAGTTATGATGAAATATGAACAAAAGCGTTGATGAAAAATCAATTTTCGCTAAAAAATTTTTAAAGTTGTATTTTGCTGTAATTGAAAAGTGCAAATGTTCATATGCCTATGTCAGTCCGCGACTATCATTAGCTACACTCTAAAAAATGCATACCAATATGTCCAAAGGGATCGCGAAACATTGACATCATAAAAAAATTTACGAACATATAAGTCTTCTTTTTACGGCACGTATTAAGCTTAAAAACAATATACACTTTATGTCCAAGTTTCACCATCAAACATTTTTTTACTGATTTTTAATTGATTCTGAAATGTTAAGTGCGAATTAGTCAATAATTCAGCAGGAAACTCACCGCGACAACGCACCTGATCATCAATCGCAGTTGAGCCAGCCATTTCTGCTAAAACACATACACAACTTCAGCAGCCTCAATAGAGTTTTGACCTGGCTCTATGTGATTTCTGGATATTTCCCAAATTGAAGTATCCTCTAAAAGAAAAACAATTTTCAGACGTTCCTGGAACACCGCAAGGTAGGGCTATCTGGCATTTTAATTAAAATATGCGTAAATGGAGTGTAAAACAAATTTCCAGGGTGATTATAAGTATAAACACACAATTTAATCATACGCTTTATTTATTTATTATGTGGAACATTTGGAAGTTTTATTTAGTGCGTTTTTATCATGAAGGAAATCATCATGAAGTATAATATAGTATAGTTTTTATTTGTATTTTCGTGAATGATTTAATAATCATTAGAATGTTTTCGTATAGCATATTTAGCAGTAAGTTATCCTTTAATTTGCCATTTATTTAAACACCGTCCTTTGGGATATGTAGATAGAATTTTATAGCATATATAAGGACTGCAACAAGTGCCTGGAAGATCATTCTGGTTAGTTTGATCACAGTCGTCGTTTTGGTAGCCGGTGCACGGGGCTGGGGCTGGGGCGGTCATTGCTATACTAATTAGTGCCGATATCACAAGTATGGCTGCCATAAATTTTGGGGACCGCATTTTAGTTATCTGACAACAACTTTAAAATACTATTTTACTTGAGTTCACAAGAATGAAATCAATATTAGAAATACATTGAACGAATATTGCATGCTGTGCATTTCTACAACTGTATCATGGATATTCTTATCAGTGCACTCAATGAATTTCGAATAATTCAATTCATTCAATTTTGAAGTTTGCAATTTAAGTTGAATTTATTTCCGACTAGAATTCTTATATATAAATTGGTATGTCGATTGAAAATACTGATTATGGATAGACGAAAGATATCTTTAACAGATGGAGAAAAACCCATAATGAGTGAGAAAAGTCACCACCATTTCGCTGGCCCAACCACCCACGCGAATTCAACTTTTTTTGGGCCAAATATTTAGTGCGGAATTCGCTCAAATTTATCCAATAAAAAATAGAATTTGTGCAACACCGGAAGTACTTGATAACTCAAAAAAACACTGGCCAGTCTAGCGAAGCGTTCCGATGGCCCCGACATGATCCAAAATCAACTTTATATGGGCTTCTTATTTTCGTCTTAATTTGTTTAAATTTGTGCAACCACCTTCAACCCCTAAAAACTACCCCCTATGCGGCAAACACCACTCGCGGGCCCGCGACACGTTTTTACTGGCCCGGCCATGATGTTTGCCTCATAGGGGCTGGTTTTTAGGGGTCGAAGTTGGTTGCACAACTTTGAACAAATTAAGGCGAAAATAATACGCTGATATAAAGTTGGTTTTGGACATTGCCGGGACTGGCGAAATATTTGGCTGTCACCGCCATGATGCTTCCCTTACAGGGGGTAGTTTTTAGGGTTTGAAGTTGATTGCACAAATTTGAACAAATTAAGACGAAAATAATACGCTCATATATAGTTGATTTTGGTTAATGTCGAGGCCAGCGAAACGTTTCGCTAGCTCGGCCATGGAGTTTGTGGCATAGGAGGTAGCTTTTAGGGGTTGAAGTTGGTTGCACAAATTTGAACAAATTAAGACAAAATTAATGCGATGATATAAAATTGATTTTGGACATTACCGAGGCTGGCGAAATATTTGGCTGTCACCGCCATGATGCTTTCCTTACAAAGGGTAGTTTTTAGGGGTTGAAGTTGATTGCACAAATTTGAACAAATTAAGACGAAAATAATACGCTCATATATAGTTGATTTTGGTTAATGTCGAGGCCAGCGAAACGTTTCGCTAGCCCGGCCATGGAGTTTGTGGCATAGGGGATAGTTTTTAGGGGTTGAAGTTAGTTGAACTTTTTTCGAACAAATTAAGACGAGAATAATACGATAATATAAAGTTGATTTTGGACATTTCCGGGACTGGTTAAATATTTAGCTGTCCCACCATGATGTTTGCCTTGCAGATGGTAAAGTTGGTTGCACAAATTTGAATATAAATAGTGACAAGGAGTGCTGCCCAAAAATGTTTTTTAACACAAAAATGAACTGCATGTCCAGGAGAATATGTCTTTTTACACTTTTGAACAAACTTACGCAATTTTTTAAAACAATTTTCAAAACTTGGATCATTTTAACTTTTTAAAAAAATGGAACTCTAACTACTTTTAAAAATACTCGAATACTCCTAACGATTATCCTTCCTATTTGTATTCCTGATGAGGCTCAACGTTGTTGGGCGAAAGCTCGTTTATAAATAAAAACATAACTATTACGACTAGTAGATCAAAAACCTGTCATTCCATCGACAACCAAAAAAAAAGTTGTACTACATTGTTAAACATGAATTTTTTGTCTAAAGATGAATCATTTCTGTTTACAATTCATCTCTTTGCTTAAAAATTGAACTATGTTCTTGTGAATTAATCATATTCAGTTGAAACTTCAATTATTATGTCGTTAGGAACTCGCATTATTCGGTATAAAATTATTCTTATTCTTTAAAAATTAATATATTATATTGAAAATTTCACTGTTTCGTCTAAACTTAATCTTCTATCTTTAAAACAGTGAACAATTTTTTTTAAAATATACTTTTTGGTTGACAAGTCAACAGTTTCGTCGAGCATAAATTTATCTCTTTTCTTGAAGAATTTTCTACTTTGTAGAAAATTTGACAATTTGGTTAAAAAGTCATTTTTTTATGGGGATTCTTCACTTTACTTGACAATTCATCTGTCTGGTTCAAAATTTTACTGTCTTGTTGAAAAAGCATTGTTTTGATTTGGAACATGATTTTTTGTAACTAAAAAGTTGACTGTACCACTGCAAGATTTACAAATGTACTTGAAAAATCATCTCATTGGCTGTAAATTTCAGTATCAGGCTAAACATTCCGTTCCTTTGTCAAAATTAAATTTTTTAGATGAAAATTTAACTATTCCACATATATCTTGAAAAGTTTATCATTCTTAATTGCAAAGTCATCTATTTTATTAAAATTGCTTTTTTTAGTAGGACATTCAAGCTTCTGACTTGAAAATTCATCTCTTTTGTTCAAAAGTTAACTATTTTGTTCAAATTTTCACCTCATTCAATTGTTTGGTTGATGATTCGTGTATTTTGTTGAAAATTTGTCTTCTTTAGTACAACAGTAATACTCTTCTGGCTTAAAAAGTAAAAAGTTTGGCTTAAATGTCTTTTCTTTCCTTTCAAATCCGTGTTTTTCGTTTAAAAATTAAAATATTTAGTTGGAAAATTATGTATTTTGTTAAAAATTGGTCTTTGTCGGCACTAAATTAATCTGCTCGGTTGCAAATTCAACTATTCGGTTCAATGTAGAACTACTTTCTTAAAAATTATCATTTTCAGTAAGAACTCAAACCATTTCGTTAAACATTCGTATTCAACTTATTCTTATTATTTGAAAATCATATTTTGTATTGAAAAATTTCACTATTTTGTCAAAACTTCATATACTTTCTTTAAAAAAGTGAAAAAAAATTTCAAACAAGTTTTCTTTTACGTTGAAAAGTCAACTGATTCGTTGAGCATAAATTGAATAACATTGCACACATAATTGTGTACAATGCGAATAAGTCTGTTATTTTTCGGAGGAAACTGAGCGACACAGATTATTGATATCTTGCATGGGGTAGTTTTTCCCTTTCTCGCTTGGAGCGCGCAAAGGAAAACCCGAGAAAAATAACTTTCTTACCTGCTTCCCGGCTTCGCTAAATAGTAGAATACATTACTGCAACGATTCTGTCGACGACAATTTCTTTCTTTTAGTTTTTCCATGAAAAATAGATTTTTTTTTTGAAAAAATCTATCTTTACCGAGAGTCTCTATACTCTTTAGAGTCCGTATACAATAAATCAGACAAAATGGCTTCACCGTTCGGCCTGAATCCTATTCTTGCGATTTACAATCGATTTCCAGGGCTCTTAAGGATAATACCTCCTACCGCGGGAACTTCAACTTGCTTCGAGTATTAAAAAAAAAAACAAATGCGATTACGAATCTTTTTGTCTGTTTTAATCCGATGAGCTCAAGTTTTATCGAACCGTAAAATAACTTTGCGAAGAAATTCATTATTTCATTTAAACATGTTCGAGATTAAACATTGGCTCACTGAAATTCGGTGCATGGGAAAAATGGAAATGTAGGCTAGGTTCTCCGAAACTTGGTGAGCGTAGAACAAATAATTTCAGTAAGCCTAGATAATTCGTACATTATTACAAATAATCATTGTGCGGTCCTGATTAACTCTCTCTTTCTCTCCCTCTCGTTATTCTTAATTCTGCAGAATTCTGTAGAAGTCTTTGAATTTTTTTAAAATATTTTGATTCCTTCTAAAATCTGTATGATTCACGTTGAATTATTGTAAATTCCTTCAAGTCTTTTGAATTCTACAGAATTCTCTTGATTTCTTAGACTTCACTTGTTATATTTTGAATTCTTTTAAAGATTTTGAAGAATTCTCTTGAAATATTTAGGAAATTACTTGATTTATTTTTTATTTTCTAAATTCTTCTCAAAATACGAAACATTCGTGATAATTCAAGGATCTTTAAGAGAATTCCATGCTTTCAGAACAATTCAGAGAATTCAAAACATTTAATTGCATTCTACGTTAATCAGGGACGGTCACTGATTATTTGCAATAATGCATGAATTATCCATGCTCACTGAAATCATTTGTACTACTCTCACAAAATTTCGCAGAACACTGCTCGAAGTAAGGTGAAGTTACCGCGGTAGGAGAAATTGCTTTTCGGGCTCGCACGCACACTTGCAACTAAATGTTCACCTGCATGCAATTTGAATGCCTTATTACCCTTAACATGCAACGGACCCAAAAATGTTTTGGAACTTTTCGATTTGAATTTTCTTCCTATACGCCATTACAAGAAACGACATTACTCCTGGGACACCCTGTATATAAACAAATATATAAAAAGTTTAGTTACATTTTAATTAAGTTTAGATTATTTGATGGACTGGTTTTTTTGTGTTTACATTATTGGATATATAAGGTTTGAAAAACATAAAAAATGTATGCATTAGTGCTTAAAAAGTTTCCAATCCCGACCGAGGACGTTAGTTTCATAATTTAAAAAATTACTGCTTTGGAATTCTGTCCTTCTTTGGGAAAAGTAAAATTTAGTACACAAGAAAAGTATATACCTCAAAATGTATTTTTTCTCAAAAATGTTTCCTATGCTTTTCCAGTGATGTTAAAAACTTTCAGTGATATTTTTATTATGTTCAGATGACTCAATATGTCAGGTTTTAAAAATATAAAGACTTATGAACTTGTTTTTAAGAAATTTCCATTTTGTACCCCAGTCGTACGGTTGCACAATATAGTGTATAATAATATTATACACCTCTAAAAAATGTATGCGTAATGAAAAAAAAAAATATCTTTCGGCGTTGTCAAAATGATTATTTATATTTTTAATAAGTTTATACTGTTCGATATAATAGTTTAAAAAATCTGCCCCACTGTACTATGAATAGCAGTACATAGAATTTTAAAATCTTAAAAAAAAATTGTCTCGAAAATTTAAAAAATGCTTTTTTTCAAAATGAACTTTTTGAATTTTCATCCAGAATATCTGGTTAACGAACTCGTTCTTGCTTTTTAGGCCCTCAAAAAAACTGGCAAAGCACAATCCAATCTGATCAATCTTTTGAAAGTTATCGTGCCTACACGATACTGCAGACTATACTGCAGACTACAGACAGACACCATCGTAAAAATCGTTTTTTCTGATTTAGGGGGTCCTAAGACGTGGAGATTTTATGAAAAGTGACTAAGTCAAATTTTACATAAAACCAATACCCTCTCATTAGAATGAGAATGTAAAAATCGAATCATAATGGTGAACTTATTATTAAGAAATCCTCAATCTCTATCGGTAATACTTTTCAGCATGGGTTAAAAGCTTCAGTAATATTTTCACAGTGTTTACATTATTCGATATACAAGGTTCTACAAATATAAAAAATTCATGCATTAGTATTTAAAAAAATACTAATCCTTACCGACGACGTTATTGATAAGTTTTAAAATTGCTGCGTTGAAGTTCTGCCCATATCTCGGAAATTTAAATTTAGTATACAATAAAAGCATAGGCCTCAAAATCGATTAAAAAAATGATTTCAACTCTCTTTCAGCGATGTTAGAAAGTTTAGGTAATATTGTAATTTGGTTTCCATTATTCGATATACCAGGCTTTGAAAATGAATAAATGTATGAACTTGTTTTTAGGAAATTACCGATCTTTGCCGAAGTCCTAAATTTGATAAATTTAGAATACAATAGACCTATACACCTCTAACAAATGTGTGTGTATTACAAATTAAAAAATATATATTTCACGTTGTACAAAAGTGTTAGTAATAGTTTTATAACGTCTACATCATACCATATGCCTGGTTTCAAAAATATAAAAATATTGATCAACTTTTTTTAAAAGAAATTCTCAATCTATATTTTTAATATCTTCCGGCGTTCTTGAATTTTTTCTACGTGAAACTACAAAAAAATAAAACCATATTTACAGGAATCTAGAAAATAAATGCAATAATTTACAAACAAAATTAAAGGAAAGTACAACTTTTTTCTATTATGCTGACGAATGTTGTACTTTTTTTTTGTATTTCATTGCAGTTTTAATTTCCTACAAATTTACGAAAAAAGTACAACTACAAGAACGTACAGGAATTGACAGGTTTTGCAGCCAAAATGTTGTTCCTTTTCGACCTAGGATAACAAGTATATAGAATATTGCAGTGAGATCATTTTAAATTAAGATGTGTACACGATCGCTATTACAAAAAAAGCTTCTACGTTAACTTGAAAGGAATGGTAGAATAGTAGAATTATTAAAGACAATAATGAATAGTAGCTGATAAACAATAAAAAACCTTACGTTTGAAGTTGTTTTTTTAAATACATAGCAATCGATTGGACATAATATATCTCATTTAAAATTGTGTTTGCAATTTTCACAATATATGCCATTTTAGGGAGAAAAAGATCAATTTTTTGACTGCAAATAAAATTTGAATAATTGAGAAAGAATTCATCAATTTGAAGTTAAAAATATAAATCTTTTAAGTTTAACGGCTTTCAATTAACAATTTTTCAATCAAAAAGTATTAAAAAATTCCATTCATACGCGTAAATTATTGAGCGTTTAGATAGAAAAATTTTTAAGCTTTAATTTTAAAAGTTTAAAATTCAAAAGTATTCCACATTGCCTGTTTTAATTTGCAGTTATAAATGAAAAAAATTGTATCTTCAAGAGTTCGAATCTATTAATTTCAATGTCATGGTTCATTTTTTCTCAAATGTTCAATTTTCATTTGCAGTCAAAAAGTTGTTCCTTTTCGACGTAGAATGAGAAATATATAGAATATAGCAAAGATATCATTTTAAATGACATGTATGTTGTCCAATCGATTGTTATGTATTTGAAGAAAAAAAACTCCAAACGTAAGGTTTTGTGTTGTTTAAGAACGACTATTCATTATTGTCTTTTAATATTCTACCATTCATTTAAAATTT
>CAKNWT010327870.1:0-11848 GCA_932066315.1 Andricus coriarius | reverse complement strand
CTATTTCTGTCAATTTTTCTGATGTGCCTTCCATGTGCCAAGACTGATTAGGTTCAGAAATATTAAAAATAATATTTTCTACGTAAGAGCTATTTTATCATAAATTTTATTATTGGACTGCACTCACATGACAAAACTGCGTACCTAGAGACATCAAACGGCTTCCTATCTTCATTTGTTCTCAAGATTAAGTATTTGTAAATAAGTCCCCGTAAAAGTATATTATTAATAATCATTTCAGAATTTTTAAAAATGTATTGCATTAAAGAATGTTGAAAGAATATCTGGGCATTTTTCAGATTTTTCCTAACGTCCACCTTTTTCTGGGAACAGATGAAAGTTGACGCTTGAAAAATGAGGCCAAAAACCCCTGTTTTTGGGATGCTTTGCCCTCTAGCTATTGACAAAAATTTTGTAGGACAAAACTGATCATATCGTTGAGTTCGGAAGCCTTGAGCATTTAAGTTCTTTCTCTTAAACAATTCAGAGATTTTTCTTGAGCGAGTTGCAATCAGGGGAAGTGAGGGCCCCCGACTCAATTTCTCAGTTTCTTGATTTTTTGGGCCAAGTTTTAGTTCAATTGGATAATACCTTCAGTATGTAAACATGTGCTTGGAATTTCTCCAGCATAAATCGAAGCAACATGTCATATTCTTTTGCAATCATAAAAAGAAAAATCTTCGTGATGTGTAAGATCTAAAAATTGCTGAAAAAGGCCAAATTCACCATTTTGAAACCAGGAAGAAATTTTTTGTTTCATTATAACCAAACAACAGCAGTTAATACATTCCAAAAAACTTGGTTTTTTTGGTTTTTCAAAAAGTTCTGATTTTTTAAAAACTGTTTTTTTTTATTTTCTAATTCTAAATTATTATTCACTATCAAAAGCTGTACCTACGAAAAATTCAACATAATGCCTTAGCCCATAGGAGAATTTTGTTCAATTTTCCAAAAGAATATTCAAATTTGTACACAGAATGGAAGATATTATCTGATCGAATTAAAACGTCTAGGATTTACTCTCGTTGGCCTAAAACAACTTTTACCCACTATTAGAATCCGCTACTAGAAAACAGGGGTTTTTCGGCTTACCCTAAAACATAACCAACCTAGTTAAAAATAAGAAGTCTTTATAATAGTGATTTGTGAAATTTCGGAAAATAGACTTGAATAAATTTTGATCGAGAAACTTATCCTAGCTAAGAACATTGTTTTTTAAGCAATAATTATTTGAAGCTTTGTCGTGTTTTTTCTGAGTTGGGATAAATTTGTGATTTTGATTAAATATTTATGCAATATTATCTGCTGCTCTATTTATCATGTTTGTAATTAAACTGTTTGTCCTTGATTTTATGTTTGTTTTACAAATAAATTTGAAAATTCATTCACTATTGATAAATTTTGTAAACGTCAGCATTTCAAAATATTGGTTTATGTAATAAATATTTAAAATAAAATCGTGTTCACTGAATTTCCTGTATTCTGCGAAAATTAATTTTATTGACAGACAAAGTAAATTGAATTTTCAATATTGTTTTCGTACTGAAAATATTGAATCGGAAGAATGGAATTCCATGCTTTCATTTTATGTGAATAATATTGAATACACAATTTGTTGTCAATCCGTGTTATTTTCGTACTAGTGGAAGACAAGGGAAGCGCAAAATTTTGTTTAATATAAAAAAATACGATATTTTATTATCTCTTGTAAAAATCTGTTTTTTGAATAGTTTTCAAAATTGTTACTTACACATTTTATGTGAAATACAAGCTAAATGGCCGGTCGTTGTCCATGCTAAACGGGTTTGTGTTAATGATAAATGTCAAAAGTTTTGCAATGTATTGGAAGTTTATTACTCAATCTTGACGTTCATAAGACTGTAAATATTTGGCAATAAATAAAATTATGAACCTATACCGCTATTCGGCTCGAGAAAAATTCGGCAAGTGATTTTCGCATCACGTGTAGATACTTGTGCGAATACGCATGGGCTAAGTAGTCCTACAGAGGGTATATCTGTTGCAGTGGGAAGGAAGGAAAACCGGGAAGGCAGGAAGGCAGGAAGGCAGGAAGGAAAGCAAAAGGAATAAGGGTGAAGTGCAGGAAAATAGTTGCACCGAGACAAATACGGCGCCAGACTTGGTTACGTTACACCCCGCTGGGTTCACGACACTCTCACCCTCCCACATCCTCTCTAGCGGGCTCTTGCCTCTCCCTTCTATTTACCTCTGCAGCTTGAAACCCATTGTTACCACAGAAGCGACAAATTATCCAATTTTACATATATTTCTCGCTAACTTAGGGATAAAAACGATGTGCCATGAACGTTTTCATTTCTTTTGATTATAATGAAATCGAAAAGGTGTGCCAAAAGTGAACTACAAAACAATAGTTTATTTTAGAATTAGTAAAAAAAATGTTATAACCTAAGGTCATAATGGTTACTCTCTGCTAATAAACTTCCAGTTATTAAATAGCTTTTTGGTTTTATTTAGGGATGAAAATAAAAAAGGTGACAACATCATGTCCCTGGAACATTATACGCTTGTGTTTGGAGGAATAAGTTTCCTAATCACAGGTTTTATTAACCGCCTTTTCTTCAATAATATCCTGTCAAAGAATTATTTTTACTATAATTTATATAAAAATAAATTAAAATAAATATGAATCCATTTTATCCGGTAAAGTGTCCTTGAGGACAAGTAAACATGTTTTTTTCTGAATTAATTGCAGAATTACAAAATAAAGCTTTTTTCTCGTTTCCAATTATAGTTTCAGAGTTACAATCAGTTTTGAAAAGTTTTTAGTAACAACACAGTTTTTCAAAAATGTTATGACATAAAAGTTCAATTTCCGCACTTAAATTTATTAATAATTTCAAAATATTGAATGTATTTCAATACGTGAAAATTTAATTAAACTGTAAAATAATTTATTACTATATAATCCAGAATAAAAATATTCTTTAAAATGGAAAACTTGGTATTGCACAACCTTGTCACCCGGGAACACAAATGCTATTTGCAACAAATGAAGTTAGTTGAAAAACGGAAAATAATCGATATATTCTCCTTATTTTTGAACATAAGAATGATTTTAAATAACTTGGAAGTAATATTTTACGCGTTTTATAATGTTTCGCAACATCAAAACGATTTTCTAAACATATAATCTTAATAAATTAACATAAAAATATGAAAATAATTAGTGTCTTGTTAAAATAATTCTATAGAATTAACTGCAAATCTTTATACCTTGAAAAATACCCCAAAATTTCCTGAAATTTCTTCAATTCATTCAAAAATATATTGGAAATTCCTCAAAATATTTTAAATCCTTTCAAATGTTTTGAAATCCCTTGCAATATTTGTAAGTTCTTCAAAATTGTTTTGAACCTTTAAAGAACCCTAAAATGTTTTGAAATTTCTTCAATTTATTGAAATCTATTGAAAATTCCTTGAAATATTTTAAAATGCCCTCAAATATTTCAAATCCTTAGAAATCCATTCAATTTGCTGAAATCTATTAAAAATTCATTGGAATCTTTTGAAATTTTTCGAAGCTCTTGATGATATTCCTTTAAATCCCTTGAAATATTTGAAGCCCTACGTAATCCTTTGAGATCTTGGGAAATTCATTAAAATATTTTAAAATCCATTAGAATTATTAGAATCCTCGGAACTCTTAAGAAGTCCCTTAAAATACCTTAAAAATCCTTTGAAATGTTGAAAATTTTCTTAAAAATCTTTAAATCTTTTAAAATATCCTAAAATCTTATAAATCCTATATCAAATCCTTCCGAAAATTAAGGAAATTCTTTAAAACGGCATGATTTTTAAAATCCTGTGAACTCCTCTGAAATATTTGAAAATCTCTCCATATCTTTGAAATCCTACGAAGCCCCTTGTACTTGTGAAATTTTACAATTCTATCTCACCCCTTTCAAAAAGCTAGGTACTGCTTTACTGACGCGCTACTTCTTCATGCAAAATTTAACAATCGTAGCTCAATAATTGCATTTTGTGTAACCCCTTGGAATAATTAAAAGTAAGAAAAAACCTTTAAAATTCTATTAAATTCTTTAAAATCCTCATAAAGTTTGGAAATTTCTTTGCAATCTGAATAAATTTTTTGTTAATTTCTTAAAATCCCTTGAAATCATTAAATTTATATTAAATTCCAGTCCGATTCTGTAAATAATATATACGAACAAAGGGCGCGAAAAAATCAAAAAAATAATAATTTTATTCTAGTAATTATTTGTATAATTCATATTTGAACCTTCGAGAATCAGATATAATTGTTGTTTTGACTTATGAAATTTCGTAAATGGTACACTCAACAAAAATTCTAGTTGAATTAACCAGAATTCTGGTTAATTCAACAAGAATAGAGTATTAAATATGCCCTTACTATAAATTCTGGTTAAAAGTATCAGAATTTTCTGGTTGGCAATTTTCTGGTTAATGTTACCAGAAATTTGGGTAAATTTAACCAGAATTTGTGGTAAGGGTAACCAGAAATCTTTACTAGACAGTTTTCTAGTAGCTTAAGGATACAACGTTCTGGTCAAATTAACCAGATATTCTGGTAAACTTAACCAGATGTTCTGGTAGGCCCAACCAGATATTTATCTAGTTTCGATACTTTTCTACCTTCATGGACTCTTCCTAACCACCTCTGAAATTACATGGACTGCATCCCAAAGAAAATAATCTAACGAAAGTTTCCGATAACAGACTACAGCAACTATGTTGCGCTTGGCTAAAATTTCATCTCTCTATAATCTATATGTGGATATATTAATAAATGGCAATGGATTCAAGACTCGAAGCAAAATCAGCATATTTTTGATGCAGTCTGTTTCTAAAACTATTCTTTAAGACTATTTTGTTTGGGATTTTACATAATATGCACTTAGAACACTTGGCGAATACCAAAATTCTCGAACATTCACTTTGTTTATTTATTGTCTAAAATTTTAATATTTTCGAGAATATTTGTCAAAGACACCCAAAAAATATGTGCTTGGTGTAGAAGTATTCCTGTACCACTGGTGTTAAGACAAATAACGCGCAGTTTTTTTTTAAACACAACTAAAATTCACGGTTCACTATAATTATTTATTCTTATGTAACAGAAAATACAGTTAACAAATCGCGATTGTTCGAGAATTATCGGACATTTACGACAAAGCGTCACTTGACCCATCCAGCAACACATGAGACAAAAGACAGATTTCTGAAACCGACGCAAGATCGCGACACTTCTGTTACCAGAAATATTAACCAGAATAGTTTTAACCAGAAAAAATCAACCAGAGTTAATTAACTAGAATTTTCTAGTCATATTAACCATAATTTCGGATTAAACTAACTAGAAATTTTTTAACCGGACGCGTCTAGTAACTTTAACTAGAACTTTTTTTTGAGTGTATATATCCATAGATTGCCATCAAATTAAAAAATGATAATTATAAAATAAGAGCGAGATGGAGTAATATGTTTAGCTCAAATGTTTTACAAAATTACAACGTCTAAAATAAGTTCTGCTAGTAACTCCACTTATTTTTATTTCGACTTAGCCTTTTTAATCCTTGTAATTTCAACGTAAACTGTTTAGTATTTCGATTTAAATATATGATTCATTAATAATAACGGTCTTCAACATAGCACGGGCTTCATGCATAGCACTTATTCGTGGATCCAATTTTTTAATGGGTATTTGTCATTTATATTTGTATATGCAGACAGATAGAGTGGGAAATCATGAGAGTGAGAAGCAGACACTTCGACGAATAATTGATCATTGCTTTTGTCCATTGTAATTTCAAGTTATCTAAGCTTAAATCTGATGAAAAAATCTGAATTTTAAAATTGCTGCTTGTTCTACATAGCATATTCCGTGCATATGGAACACAAAAAGTAAAGAAACACAGAATAGAGATCCAAGGAAGCTTACACGTAGAAATCTCGATTTTCCAGCTCGAATTTTAACCCAAAAAGAATTCCGTGAAGAAGGCGAAGTTGAATCGCGTTATTAAAGTCGGCGAGCGCTTTACTTCTCTGGGTCGGTGTTATCGCACGCGTCGCGTCCGGAACTCTGCCCTGCTTTGTGAATTGTTTTGAAAGAACGGCAGTCGCGTGCGAACTTTGTCTCGCCAAAGTTGTATATTATTATACCTGACGTCAAAGAACCACAAAGACGCTTTTAAAAAGACAAAAGAAAACTGGCAGATATAAATAAAAGTAAAGGAACTGATGAAGACTGAAGTAACTTGTGGCCTACATCATGGTTTACAACCTTATGATTTTTTACAATTAATAATACAAAGAAGAATAGTGAAACTCGAATTGCTTGGCATCAAATGCAAAGCAAATTAAAAGCTGCGTACAAGGCTTACGAGACTACTTGCAATACAAAATGCAGAACTCTTTTAGAAGAGACTTGTTAAATTTCTACAGAAGAGAGCTTTTGGCCATTCGCACCTTGTTCCTTTTTTTCTTTCATAATAGTAAAGGTATTAATTTTACAGGATATCTGATGACTTTACATACGTTTTGGTGCATCAAATTTTTAGAATGCGTGTTAGGAAAAAGTGAGTCTTTGCATTTAAGATTATAGTGAAGTGGAGCACACTAAGCATAAATAATGTACACGTATACTCGAGGACAAAATGAGGTTTCTTATTATGAAAATCTTGAGTCACGAAAGTCTTCGAAGAGGGAGAATAAATAAGCTATATTAAAATCCACTGGCTCTAGTGCTCCTTATTTCCTTTCCTTACAAGAAGTTGGATTTTTTCCCTGCAATTTGTCCACTTTCAGACTTTTTCTACTCCAAGATGTTACTTTTAAACCACATCAAATTTAATTTCACTGGAATTTTTAAATAGACTCTATATTATTATCTGTAGTTATGGTATATTTCTAATTTTATATTCATGAAGTTTTTGTATTGTTTTGTAATCTAGCTTCTAAATTATGCACTTTACATTTCTGAAACAGACTTTTCGATTTCTTTTAGCTAGTTCTATTCCCAATTTCATGATCACCCGGTATGCTTGTAATAACTTAATCAATACAAAAGTATACGTATGATATATAGTTTACTACCTTACGTTAATAACCCACTCAATTAATTTTAAACTTGCTAGGCTTGCATCATATCGATTGAGGTAGAATTCAAATTAGAGTACACGTATTTACACTTGCGATTGAGTGGATATGCAAACATTACCAAAATTAAATACCTAATCAAGTAGAAACTCATCATTCCAATGAAGTGTACCTTACACTAAGTATTTAGTTGGATAACTACATCTAATTAGGTACTAATTAGAAAAAAAAATAATTAAAAGGAGCTCGCACTAAAAAATAAGTTTCTAAAAATGCGCGAACAGGCTCACATAAAAAAGGGTCTTGTAGGCGAACGCACCTACAAATTTTCTTAATCCTTCTTCCACGTCACTTTTTCCTCCTCCCGCCCCTCTCACAATATACCTTTCATCCCTCTCTGATTCCTCCTTTATCAGTCAGCCCCTCTGCATCACTTGCCTATAGCAGATGCCCCCCCTCCCTAATTACCTTTTTCTATTCCAATGTTTCTCATCATCTGAACCCTCACCCTTCTTTCCCCTGCCAGATCATCACTCTAGCCTCTCCCAATGATCACATTACATACCTCTTAACTCCCTCTTGAACCACCTTTAACACTCGGCCCCAAGCAATACTCCTCCTTCGACTCTCCCGAAATAAACCCCTTCCTCCCCTCACTATATGCCCCTCTATTCCATTATGATCGTAAACTTATCCGCTCCTCCGTCTCCTTCATCCCTCATGCATCTCGACACTAGGAGAATTGTTATTGGCCGTAAGTAGGGAGTTGATAATGACCACTGCTACCGAACTTTGCTTTAGCGCCATTTAGATTTTGAATAGAAAGCAGATATTTGCCCTCTATTTCCTTATGATCGTAACCTTATCTGCTCCCCCGTCTCCCACGCATCTCATGCATCTCGGCACTAGAAGAATTGTTATTGGCCCAATTAAGTTTTTAAATTGAAACAGTGCTTTGCCTGAATTCTCCTTAAATTTTTTGAATTCCTATGCACGTCTATTTGTACATTTGTCCTACAAATGCATACACGGATAAACTTTCGGTTGTAATATTTGATATTATAATATTTATTTTTACAATAAGACAATAGCAAGCCAGATATAGCGTAACTATTTCAAGAATTACTGTCGTGATTATTAAACTGTGAAGTTCACAAAACACAATATTAAAGACATTCTTAATATGTTCATTCTACGTATTTCTAATTTTTCCCATAGAAAACAGTTGCACCCATTATAAATTTTAACATACAATTAATTAGATATTATTATTTTATTCTAAGCTGAAAGAGAAAATATCGTATTAGAAGAAATCAGCGTTGGTGGGATTCGAACACGGGTCTCCGGGGCAGCAGAACGGAGATCTTTTCCTGTGATAAAAAGAATTATGAGATTGAGGAATTTTATCATCCTAATGATGAGTCGGCGCATATGACGTCATTCGGCACTGAATTTCCTATTTTAAATGAGAATTTTCGCAAAGCACCACATTCTAGTTATTGCAACTACGGTTTTATTATTTAATTTGTGAATATCACTTTTTCTTAACTTCGATCAGCTATCGAAAATATTAAACTTTCTAACTCTAAATGGCAATTATTAAGTTTGTAGTATGTTTACAATTGATATGGAAAAAGTATTTCTTCGTATCGCTGTGGCAATAGTACTATTTTCTCGGCTATATCTTAGATTGCCATCAAACTCTTGTGAAAATAAATATTATAATGCCAAATTGTACAACCAATAGTTTCTCCGTGTACGTGACATTATACAGATGGGGAATAGACTGTCGGGTGCACTGTATCGCGCACAAGTGCATCCCAGCTTTTCAAGTCGAAAGGGGTGACGAGGTACGCGCGTCACACCTTGCAGTGTCGCTATAGTAACTAGTGTGTGCCCGCAAACTAAAGGCGTGACAAATAGGGAAGAATAGACAATGACGAGGCTCTTGTCGAGACTCTCTAAACCAAAAGTAAGTCCGCTCGTGCATACGATAACATCCACGTGCATGCCTTGGAGTCGCTCCAACTTTCACACCCCCAACCCACGTTTCCCCTCTAACCACGCTTAACGTGCATTTCGTATAACCCATTCGTACACAGCCTCGAGCCAACCGGCTAAGATTAACCTACACACCTTACTAATTTTGTGTTTATTGCTTCTTTCTCGAGCTGAGATTCATAATAAACTTCTGAGATTTAAAGATTTACCCCCAAAGAGTACAGTCTATGTTTTGTATGGGTGCGGCACACAAATGAATGAAGCAAGAAATTTTTATCAAGAATTTTGCAAAAAATAAGACTGTATTATGAAAAAATCAGTTCATGAAACAGGCACTTGTGCCTTTATAAGGAAATTTTAAAGGCGAACGCTCTAATTTCTTTTTGATCCTGTTTTTCATCACTCTCTCTGTCAAACCCCCTCGCACCTTTTTTTTCTATACCCCTATGACTGTCATCTTACTTCCACCGACCCTTCCGCTCTACCACCATCTACTGTCATCTCTATCACCTGCCCTTCAATCTTTTTCCTCTTTTTTTCCTGCAATCCCTCAACCATGTAGCCCCTCTACATTCACTAATCTCCTCTACGGTAATTCCCTTATTCCTCATTCATCCCTCTTATTATTTCTTCCTCTACCATCCCCTTACCTTCTTCAATAAACCCCTCCCCTGTAATACCAACTTTTATGCGCATTTGTATCCGTTAATATTTACGTATACGCCATTACCTTCCTCTCTACCCTGCCTTCCCTTTATCACATTACTTACCATTTCTCCTAAAAATGTTACCATATTCTTCTCTTATCTCCCTCTCCATAAAATTCCCCTCCTCATTTCAACATCTCTACCATCAAACATTCAGTACCTCCCGCACTCTTCAGTCTTCCCCTTAATCCTTCATGACTGCATTCCCCAAAATGAACACTCGTGCAGAATAGAATCCTAAAATCTGGAAAACCTTAAGAAAACTCTCCACACACCCATAAAAGTAAAAAAAAATAAAAGTAAAAAAACGGTAAAACTTTGCAGATAATAATTGTTTTAAACATATTTTGCCCCCGCGCATTACCTAGCTTTAAATCCATCGATGTTACATTCAGTACACTTCATGGGTGTCCAAATGCACTACTTTAAGGCATGTTATTTTTTATGACTTCTAAAACCATTTTTTTCGATCCACCCTACTCCCGAACCTCTTCTGAGTTATTTCCCATCATCCCCCTTCTTTAATCCCCTTCCGCTCTTTTCCTCTCTCACCCTCACCTCTGCTCAAATATACCCTTCCCATATATACCTCAACCCTCATCACTCCCTTGCTCCCCCACAAACTTTTTCTGCCCCTCACAAATCACACATACACCATCCTCTACTCCTCTGGCCTACATACAGCTTCATCTCCTTCACACCCCGCCCGTCATCATTCTACTGACTCAATTACCAATGAAGCACTACTTTCCCCTTTCCCCTGACTATTTCCTGATTCAAAATGTAACAGTTGCAGCCTGATAAAACTCGTAGACTAATAAAACCCCGACTGAAACGAAACAAAATATTTCCATAATTTTTCTTCTGTTTCTGTACTTGCCAATTCACTAGGTTTAGATCAAGTTGTTCAAAATACCGAAATTGTAACGACATTTCTAATTACTCGTAATATTCGCGCGGGGACATTCTCATCATGCGCTGCGCGCGCGGCTCGCGAGTTTGGGCGCTCTGCCTTTGTATTTTCCCAACATGTATGTACAGACCTTTTAAAATTAAAGGTCAAAGCATCGACAACTGTAATTTGGTGATTGTAAATTCTCTTTTGTTAAAGCTCCTTCGGCTTTAAAGAACACATTCTCATCACGTATTTTGTGCTTCGCACTCGATTTCGTCCACAATGGGAACTTTTCTACATTATGCAACACTATTATATCAAATGTATATTACATTTATCATCGCCTGAAACTTGACCTTTACCTTTATCATGTGCATGCCATTCGTCAATCAAAGTTTCAGTCAATTTCGAGGCTATTTTATTGTTTGTATTCTTCATTGTTTAAAGTGTACGCCCAACTACCACCTTTATGCGAGAAATTTATTTTGCGAGTCGAAATAATATCCAAATTAAGTAGTTAGTCGTTATAAGGTGGAGAGTCTAGTTATAACGTCAGTCCCACCAAACTTCGGTTAATGGAGGGGGCGTGTGAGAACAGAACTGGAAACGCGAGAGTCATAGTTGGTTGGTGATTTATACTGGGGTCACCAGCATTGAGCAGTGTAGTATTAGATGGGAGTTCATATGATCCCATCTGCCCATTCCCGGCCTTCCTCTAAGAACGAATATACAGGGTGTTTTTTTTAACTTGAGACAACGAAATATCTCAAAAAATACGCATCCTACGGAAAAAATGTCTGGAATAAAAACTTTTTATTTTCGAGGGGGAAAAAAGATTTGTTAAAATTTACCCCACCCCCACCCCCACAGGAGGCAGGGGTGGGGGTAACTTTGTAATTTCAAATGGCAACCCCAATTTTTTATCACAGATTCAGATTCTCCTTTACGAAATACGTAAGTTTTATTCGGAAAATTTGTTTCGATTCGCGATAGATGGCGCTGCAATTGCGAAAAATGAAATTGTTGACATTACTTTTAGCTCTACCCAGGAATAACGACGCGGACGTAGTAGTTGTCTATTCCCTTCGGGGTGCTTAATTTCGGTGAGTCCCCTTGCCTCTCACCA
>CAKNWT010327869.1:0-18192 GCA_932066315.1 Andricus coriarius | reverse complement strand
ATTAATTTTGAATCTTTTTGAAACTTCTAAATGACTTTTAAACTTGATCGAATTTTTTATAAAACTTTGTAATCTTGCTAGTAGAAAAATTTGGCTTTAAAATCGTCCATATTCTTTTTGGAACTTTTAAGAAATAATTAAAAATTTTTTGAAATCTGTGTCAATTTCTTTTTAAATTTATTTTTTCAAATAAAAAATCAGTTTAAATTTTCCCAGGAATTTTGAGATTTTTTTTCATTCTTTTGAAACATCTTAAAATTCTGAAAAAGATTCTTTTTTAGTAATATTCAAATATCTACTGATCTATTGATTATTATTGAATATATTATTTAGATAACCTTAAATTTGTCATAAACCTGAAGTTTCCAGACTTTTGATTTTAAACAGAAAAAAGGAACGACAGCTTCATCCAATCATAAATACGAGTTTCCGGACAACAATAGTTTCAGATTGTTTCGAGTTATTTCGAGATGGTTCGAGAAATAATCGGAAATGGCGCCATGCGCTTTTTAATATAAGGATAATTTTTTTGATAATTTCCCATATATAATTATAACATAATAGTGGCGCATAAAGGATATTTCGGATTCTTTTTAAAAGAGCCCTAATTTGATTTAACAGCGCAACATTTTAACGATGAGAAAATGGTAATAATGTGAGCATTAATTCTGAAAAAAATTGAGTAATGGGTAGTTGTTGTAAATCATTTCTATACAATGACGGAGGCAATAAGGCAAGGCATTGGGGATCCATCCAGGAAGGCAGAGTCAGAGAGCTTCTTGTATGAGGGTCGCTCGTTAAAACGTCAGGTGCTCTCGACATGAAATCACAGTCTTGGACCTGGTACCGGTTAAGTCAAGCAATTACTCGCTACCACACTGGCGCAAACATATTTTCGCCGCCCAACTTGGGAGGAAAAGCACCAACCAAGGGCTGCTCACACACAAACACATTATAAAGACTAGGTTAATGTGTACGAGCAAAGGGGTTGAAAACGAGACGTAATTCTGCTCAGTGTTTTCAGCTCTTAGCATCTAATGGCTAATCAAAAGTAATGTTTCTCTTCTCTTATGGCGACATAAAATACTTACCCATGCTCAAATTCATACGTCCATAGTCTGTAAAAGTAAATAATTCTATTATTTATGATTATCGCGATTTGTATTATTTTTTACTACTTGCGGTTTGTTCTACTTATTTTATTAGGAACTCGGCTACAGTCGACAGGGATTTAAAACCGTAATATTAATTTAAAATAGTCAAGATAATTTTCATGTATCCACGCTTTCCCAAATTTAGAACTGAATTAAGGAAAAATTGAATAAAAGTAAAATTGGATTTCGGGGAAGTTGAATAAAGGGAATTTGGATAAAAGGTGAATTGGATGAAGGGAAATTGAATGAAAGGTAAATTTAAATTAAGGGTTAATTATATAAAGAAGAAATTGTATTAGTAGTAATAGTTAGCAATATTAATTCACAAAATTTGAGACACTTTCCAGGTCTCAACGCTTTCCAAAATTTAGAACTGAATTTAGAAAAAATTGAATAGAAGTCAAATTGGATTACCGGGAAATTGAATAAAGGGAATTTGGCTAAAAGGTGAATTGGATAAAGGAAAATTGGAATGAGCAGGAATTGAATAAAAGAAAAACTGGATAAGGAGATAATCGAATTAAGGGGAAATTCCATAAAGGGCAAATCAAATTGAGGAAAAATTTGATAAATGGAAAATAGAATAAAGGGGAAACTGGATCAAGGTAAATTAAAATTAAGGGGTAGATAAATAAAGAGGAAATTGTATTTATAGTATTCATTAGCAAAATTAATTCAAAAAAGTCGAATCACTTTCCAGGTCTCCACGCTTCCCAAAATTGGAAATTAAATTAAGGAAAAATTGGATAAAGGTAAAATTGGATTACGGGGAAATTGAATAAAGGAAATTTGGATAAAAGTTAAATTGGATAAAGGGAAATTGAATAAAAGGAAAACTGGATAAAGAAAAAATCGAATCGAGGGAAAATTGGATAAAAGGGAAATTGGATCAAGGTAAATTTAAATTAAGGGGTAATTAGATAATGAAGAAATTGTATTAGTAGTAATAATTAGCAATATTAATTCACAATAGTCGAGCCACTTTCCAGGTTTCAAAGCTTTCCAAAAGTTTGAACTGAATTTGGAAAAAATTGAATAAAAGTCAAATTGGATTACCGGGAAATTGAATAAAGGGAATTTGGATAAAAGGTAAATTGGATAAAGGGAAATCAAATTAAGGAAAAATTGGATGAAGGTAAAATCGAATTGAGGGAAAATCAGATGTAGGGAAAATTTAATAAAAGGCAAAGTGGATCAAGGTAAATTTAAATCAAGGGGTAATTGGATAAAGAGGGAATTGTATTTATAGTATTAATTTGCAATATTAATTTTAAAAAGTCGAGCCACTTTCCAGGTCTCCACGCTTTCCAAAATTTGTAACTGAATAAGGAAAAGTTGAATAAATGTAAAATTAGATTAAGGGGAAATTGAATAACAAGAATTTGAATAAAATGTTAATTGGATAAAGGAATTGGATTAAGGGGAAATTAAATAAAAGGAAAACTGGATGGAGGGAAAATCGAATTCAGGAAAAATTGGATTAAGGGAAAATTGAATAAAGGGAAATCGGATCAAGGCCACTTTCCAGGTCTCAACGATTTCAAAAATTTGAAATTGAATTCAGAAAAAATTGATTAAAGGTAAAATTAGATTCCGGGAAAATTGAGTAAAGGAAATTTCGATAAAAGAGAAATTGAATAAGAAGAAAACTGGATAAAGGGAAAATCGAATTAGAGGGCAATTGGATGAAGGGAAAATCGAATTTAAGGAAAATTGGATAAATGGAAAATTTAATAATAGGGAAATTGGATCAAGGTAAATTTAAATTAAGAAGGAATTGAATAAAGAGAAAAATGGAATTGATAGTATTAATTAGCAATATTAATTCACAAACGTCGAGACACTTTCCAGAATTTAAAATTGAATTCAGAAAAAATTGATTAAAGGTAAAATTGGATTACGGTAAAATTGAATAAGGGAAATTTGGATAAAAGGGAAATTGAATAAAAAGAAAACTGGATAAAGGGAAAATCGAATCAGGTGGAAATTGGATGAAGAGAAAATCGAATTTAAGGAAAATTCGATACAAGGAAAATTTAATAATAGGGAAATTGGATAAAGGTAAATTTAAATTAAGAAGTAATTGAATAAAGAGGAAATTGTATTGATGGTATTAATTAGCAATATTAATTCACAAATGTCTAGACACTTTCCAAAATTCGAAACTGAATTAGGGAAAAATGGAATAAATGGAAAATTAGGTTAAGGGGAAATTGAATAACAGAAATTTGAATCAAATGTAAATTGGATGAAGAAAAATTGGATTAAGAGGGAATTGAATAAAAAGGAAACTGGATGAAGGGAAAATCGAATTAAGGTAAAATTGGATAAATAAAAAATCAAATTGAAGGAAAATTGGATAAAGGGAAAATTGGATCCAGGTCTCAGCGCTTTCCAAAATTTTAAATTGAATTTAGAAAAAATTGAATAAAGGTAAAATTGGATTACGGGGAAATTGAATAAAGGGAATTCGGATAAAAAGTGATTTGGATTAAGGAATTGGATTAAGGGGAAATTAAATAAAAGGAAAACCGGATGAAGGGAAAATCGAATTGAGGGAAAATTGGATGAAGGGAAAATTGAATTCAGGGAAAATTTCATGAAGGGAAAATTGAATGAAAGGGAAATTGGATCAAGGTAAGTTTAATTTAAGGAGGAATTGGATAAAGAGGAAATTCTATTAATAGTATTAATTAGCAATATTAGTTCACAAAAGTCGAGCCACTTTCCAGGTCTCAATGCTTTCCAAAATTTGAAATTGAATTTAGAAAAAATTGAATAAAGGTAAAATTGGATTACGGGAAAATTAAATGAAGGAAATTTGGATGAAAGGTGAATTGGATAAAGGGAAATTGAATAAAAGGAAAACTGATTAAAGAGAAAATCGAATTCAGGGAAAATTGGATGAAGGGAAAATTGGATAAAGGGAAAATTTTATAAAAGGAAAATTGGGTCAAGGTAAATTTAAATTAAGGGGTAACCGGATAAAGAGGAAATTGTATTTACAGTATTAATTAGCAATATTTATTCACAAAAGTTGAGCCACTTTCCAGATCTCAACGCTTTCCAAAATTTGAAATTGAATTTAGAAAAAAATGAATAAAGGTAAAATTGGATTACAGGGAAATTAAATTAAGGAAATTTGGATAAAAAGTAAGTTGGATAAAGGGAAATTTAATAAAAGGAAAACTTGATAAAGAGAAAATCGAATCAAGGGAAATCGGATGAAGGGAAAATCGAATTGAGGGAAAATTGGATAAAGTGAAAATTGAATAAAAGGAAAGCTGGATCAAGGTGAATTTCAATTAGTGGGTAATTGGATAAAGATTAAATTGTATTTACAGTATTAATTAGCAATATTAATTCAAAAAAGTCGAGATACTTTCCAGGTCTCCACGCTTTCCAAAATTTCAAACAGAATTAAGGAAAATTTGAATAAATGGAAAAATAAAATTAAGGGGAAATTGAATAACAGGAATTTAAAAAAACTGTGAATTGGGTAAAAAAAATTGGATTAACAGGAAATTGAATAAAAGAGAAACTGAATAAAGGGGAAATCAAATTAAAGGAAAATTGGAGAAAGGCAATATTGAATAAAACGGAAATTGGATAAAGGGAAAATTGGTCAATGGGTAATTGGAAAAAGGGGAAATTGTATCAATAATATTAATTATTAATATTAATTTTAACAAGTCGATCCACTTTCTAGGTCTCCACGCTTTCCAAGATTTGAAACTGAATTAAGGAAAATTTGAATAAATACAAAATTAGATTAAGGGGAAATTGAATAACAGGAATATGGATAAAGTGTAAATTGGGTAAAGGTTAATTGAATTAAGAGATAATTGAATAAAACGGAAACCGGATGAAGGAAAAATCGAATTAAGAAAAAATTGGATGAAGGGAAAATCGAATTGAGGGAAAATTGGATAAAGGGATAATTGAATAAAAAGGAAATTGAATCAAAGTAAATTTAAATTAAGGGAGAATCAGATAAATAGGTAATTATATTAATAGTATTATAAGCAATATCAATTCAAAACAGTCGAGCCGCTTTCCAGATCTCAACGCTTTCCAAAATTTGAAATTGAATTTAGAAAAAAATGAATAAAGGTAAAATTGGATTACAGGGAAATTAAATTAAGGAAATTTGGATAAAAAGTAAGTTGGATAAAGGGAAATTTAATAAAAAGAAAACTTGATAAAGAGAAAATCGAATCAAGGGAAATCGGATGAAGGGAAAATCGAATTGAGGGAAAATTGGATAAAGTTAAAATTGAATAAAAGGAAAGCTGGATCAAGGTGAATTTCAATTAGGGGGTAATTGGATAAAGATTAAATTGTATTTACAGTATTAATTAGCAATATTAATTAAAGAAAGTCGAGCCACTTTCCAGGTCTCCACGCTTTCCAAAATTTCAAACAGAATTAAGGAAAATTTGAATAAATGGAAAAATAAAATTAAGGGGAAATTGAATAACAGGAATTTAAAAAAACTGTAAATTGGGTAAAAAAAATTGGATTAACAGGAAATTGAATAAAAGAGAAACTGGATAAAGGGGAAATCAAATTAAGGAAAATTGGATAAAGGCAATATTGAATAAAACGGAAATTGGATAAAGGGAAAATTGGTCAATGGGTAATTGGAAAAAGGGGAAATTGTATCAATAATATTAATTATTAATATTAATTTTAACAAGTCGATCCACTTTCTAGGTCTCCACGCTTCCCAAAATTTGAAACTGAATTAAGGAAAATTTGAATAAATAGAAAATTAGATTAAGGGGAAATTGAATAACAGGAATATGAATAAAGTGTAAATTGGGTAAAGGATAATTGAATTAAGAGGAAATTGAATAACAGGGAAACTGGATAAAGGAAAAATCGAATTAAGGGGAAATTGGATAAAGGGAAAATTGTATAAAGGGAAAATGGATTAAGGGATGATTGGATCAAGGAGAAATTGGATAATTAATATTAATTAGTCATATTAATTTTAAAAAGTCGAACCACTTTCCAGGTCTCCACGCTTTCCAAAATTTTCAATTGAATGAAGTAAAAATTGAATAATGAGAATCTGCATAAAAGGTAAATTGGACAAACGAAAGTTGGATTAAGAGGAAACTGAATAAAAGGAAAACTGGATAAAGGGAAAATCGAATTAAGGGAAAATTAGATAAAGGGAAAATTGAAGAAAAGGGAAATCGGATAAAGGGAAAATTGGATTAATAATATTAATTAGCAATATTAATCCACAAAAGTCGAATCTCTTTCCAGGTTTCAACGCTTTCAAAAATTTGAAAATGAATTTAAAAAAATTGAATAGCTGTAAAATTGGATTATGGGGAAAATGAATAAAGGTAAATTAAGTAAAAGGAAAACTTGATAAAGAGAAAATCGAATTGAGCGAAAATTTGATAAGGAGAAAATTTAATAAAAGGGAAATTGGATCAAGATAAATTTAAATTAAGCGGTAATTGAATAAAGGGGAAATTGTATTAGCAATGTCAATTCACAATATTAATTTAAAAAATTCGAACCACTTTGCAAGTCTCCACGCTTTCCAAAATTTGAAACCGAATTAATGAAAAATTGAATAAATGGAAAATTAGGTAAAGGGGAAATGGAATAAAATGTAAATTGGATGAAGGAAAATTGGATTAAGAGGAAATTGAATAAAAGGGAAACTCGATAAAAGGAAAATCGAATTTAAAAAAAATTGGATAAGGGGAATATTGAATAAAAGGGAAATTGGATAAAGGGGCAAATAGAATAAAAGGGAAATTGGATTAAGGGAAAATAGAATTAAGGGATGACTTGATCAAGGAGAAATTGTATTAATAATATTAATTATCTCACAATATTAATTTTGAAAAGACGAACCACTTATCAGGTCTCCACGCTTTCCAAAATTTAAAATTGAATTAAGGAAAAATTGAATAAAGGTGAAATTGGATTACGGGAATATTAAATAATGAGAATTTGGATGAAAGGTAAATTGGATAAAGGAAAATTGGATTAAGAGGATATTGAATAAAATGGAAACTGGATAAAGGGAAAATTAGATAAAGGGAAAATTAAATAGAAAGGAAATTGGATAAAGGGAAAATTGGATTAACGAATGATTGGATAAAGGGGACATTGGATTAATAATATTAATTAGTCATATTAATTTTAAAAAGTCGAAACACTTTCCAGGTCTTCACTCTTTCAAAAATTTGAAATTGAATTAAGGATAAATTGAATAAAGATAAAATTTGATTTAGGCGGAAATAGAATAAAAGGGAAATTGGATTATGGAAAATAAGATTAAGAGGAAACTGAATGAAAGGGAATTTGTATAAATAGAAAATTGAATAAAGGGAAAATTGGATAGGGGGGAAATGGGATAATTAATATTAATTAGTAAAATTAATGTTAAAAAGTCAAGCCACATTTCAGGTATCTCACCTTTCAAAAATTTGAAAATGAATTAAGAAAAAATTGGATAAAGGGAACATTTGATTAAGGGAAAACTGGACAAAGGTAAAATTAAACAAAAGGGAAATGGATTAAGGGAAAATCGGATTAAGGCGAAATTAGGGAACGGAAAAAATGAATAAAAGGACCATTGGATAAAGGGGAAATTAAATGAAGGGGAAATTCGACTAAGGGGAAATTGTATAAAAGGGAAACATGATAAAAAGAAAACTGAATTAAAAATAAATTATATAAAGGTGGAAATTAAATAAATGGTAAACTGGATAAAGGTAAAATTCGGATGAAGGGAAAATTAAATAAAAGGAAAATTGTATAATGGGAAAATTGAATTGACAATATTAATTAGTGATAATTATTTCAAATAGTCGAGCCACTTTTCAGGTCTCCACGCTTTCCAAAATTTGAATTGAATTAAGGAAAAAATGAATTAAAGGAAAATTGGATTTAGGGGAAATTGGGTAAAGGGAAAATTGAATAAAAGGAAATTAGATAAAGGAGGTATTGAATAATAGGGAAATTAGATCGGAGTAAATTGGTTAAAGGGGAGAGGAGATAAAAGGGAAATTACAGAAAGGGGAAAATGTATATATGGAAAATCTAATAAATGGGAATTTCGATATAAAGGAAATTGGATAACGGGGAAATGGGATGAAGTAAATAGAGGACGTGGAAATTTGAAAAGAGTAAATTTAATAAGGGGAAACTAGGGCAAATGGATAAAGGGACCTTGGATAACGGGGAAAATGGATAAGAGGAAATTAGATAAAGGGAGAATTAAATAAAAGGGAAATAGGATAAAAGGAAAACTGAATCAAGGAAAAATTAAATAAAAGGGAAATTGGATAAAGAAAAGGCGTCCCTTTTCTCTTTCCCTTGTCCCTTTTACTTTGCTCCAATTTCCCCTTTCTTCAATTTCTCTTTTATTTAACTTTCCCTTTATCGAATTTCCCTTTTGTCTAATTTTCCCTTTTCGAATTCCCACTTTCCATTTTTCTTTCGCCTATTATGTTTCCCTTGTCCCTTTTACCTCTTTTCAATTTCCCCTTTATCCAATTTCATCTTTAAATTTCTCCTTTATCCAATTTCATCCTATTCAAATTTCCCCCTTTTCAAATTTGATATTTCCTCTATTACCTTTATTCAATTTCCCCTTCAATTTTTCCCTTGTTCCCCCTTTTCCCTTTTATTCAATTCACCCTTTACTTAGCTTCCCCTTTATCCAATTTTCCCTTTATTTAATTTTCCCATTATTCAATTTCCTCATTATGCAAATTTCCATTTTATCCAATTTCTCCTTTATTCAACTTCCCCGTTATTTGATTTCCCATTTATTTAATTTCGACTTTTCCCTCTTCCCCTTTCCAATGTGTCCTCATCCTTTTCTCCTATACTCAAAAATTGATATCAGTGCTCTAAAACAGCCAAAATTATGGCATAAAGGAAATATTCAACTTCCATTGCGAAGGTCGGATAAATAGAAGATAGAATAAAATGGAAAATTGTATGAAAGGGAAATTGGATAATGGGGTGATTAAACAAAAGAGAAAAAAGGCATAAGAAAAAAAGGTGAAGAGGAAATTAGATAAAGGGAGTGGGGAAAGGCGAAATTTGAAAAAGGGAAATTAAATAATCGGGAAATTAAATAAAGTGTAAATTTAATAAAGGGGAAATTTGATAAAGGGTGAATTGGCTAAAGTGGAAGAGGGACAAAGGAAAACATAAAAGATGAAAGGGAAAATGGAACGAGGAAAGGGCAAGAGGGGAATGTCGAAATTGAATGAATTCGCTGAATTCAAATCCGTTGTCCGTTTGGTCCTATCAGGTCAGGGTCAAGGTCAGTTCAGGGACAAACCTACAAAATTAGTCGCTAACCAAATAATTCAGGGTACAATATGGTTTTCGGGGTCGCTGAATTCGAATCCGTTGTCAAGGTCAGTTTAAGGTCAAACTTACTAAATTCATCACTAACCAATTAAGTCAGGGTACTTACAGGTTTTCGGGGTCGCTGAATTCAAATCCGTTGTCCGTTTGGTCCCATCAGGTCAGGCTCGAGGTCAGTTCAAGGTTAAACTTACAAAATTCATCGCTAACCAATTAAGTCACGGTACCTATAAGGTTTCGGGGTTGCTGCATCCCAATCCGTTGTCAGTTTGGTTTGACCTTGAATTGACCTTGACCCTGACCGGATGAGACCAACCCGACAACGGATTCGAATTCAGCAGCCCCGAAAATATAAGACCCACCTAGTCTGGTCCGTGTTGCAAGGGTTTAGATTTCGTGGTCTTCTGTAATGTGAAATAGCTGAAAAACTCTCCAGGTCTCCTCGCCTTTCCAACCTTATTTTATTCCAGCCTTGAGCAATAAAAGAAAAAACAAGATGTGTCAATTAATCAATTTCTTCTTTTTCTGTTGCAGGTAATTAAAGGGAATACGAACACCTATCTGGAATCGAAAAACGATCTCGAGCCGGCGATATGGGCGAGTAAAATTCGTTTTTTACCATACAGCTATCACAGACGAACAGTTTGCATGCGAGTAGAACTTTACGGATGCTACTGGACTGGTAAGTATCAAACTGGAATTTTATACTTTTCATGGAATTGCCTGCTCAACAGTTTCATTTCCTCATAGTTGATCGTAAAGTAGAATGTACATACATTTACACTTTAATTGAAGATTATCAAAATGTTGTATCAAGCTTGTGGGAAGTGATTGAATAAGGGAGTCAGACTAGGAGAATACATAATGAGATAAAGGGCCGACACTTGTTGGTACACGCAGTATGGTAATTGCTAATTATTATCAAGTTTCTTAATCGCTCCTAGATGGTGTGGTCTCGTACTCGATGCCTCAAGGAGATAAGAGGGGCAACGACTGGGAGTTCTTTGACGCTGCTTATGATGGTCACTGGGATGGAGAACTGCAGCATGGATTGGGTCAGTTGATTGACGGAAGAAGAGGCCCTGACAACTTTAAAATGGGCTTCTACGATTTCGATCGCGGACAAGGTTGGATCGGCTGGAAGAATGATAGTCGCAATGGACAGCCCATCGAGATCAAGTTCGAGTTCGACAGGGTCAGGGAATTTTCTTCTGTTCATATCTTCTGCAACAATCAATTCACCAAAGAAGTTCGGGTAAGTAGATTCTTCCGTAATTAGTCAGCCGTAAAGGAAAAGGGAAAATCGAATTGAGGGAAAAATTAGACAAAAGGGAAATTTGATAAAGGGGAAATTGAATCAACGGGAAATTGAGGTCCGTAATGTTGGGCTATCATTGCCCTCTTTTGGGCACTGGTGTGAAATTTTGGGCCTTTTTATTTATCTCAAGAAATCCACTTTTGTGTGGGTTTGCTGGTAGACAGCACCTCTACGACAGCAAATTTGAGAAATTACGAAAATCACCCACGTTAGAATTTTGACCTTTTTGGGCCTTCGAAAACTGAAAATTCATCATAAAATAAATCACCTAAAAACTACCCTTTAAAATGTATAATTACCCTTTCTTTTCATCCCTTTATCCCTTTCCTTTTTTATGTGTCCCTTGTTCATTTTTTCTTCATTCAATTGCCCCTTATCCGATTTTCCGTATATCGAATTTCCCCTTAATTCAATTTCCCCTTTTTACAATTTTTCCATTATTCAATTTCCCTATTATTCGATTTCCCCTTTATCCAATTTACACCATTCACCTGGTGCCTTCTATTTTTTACTTGTCTCTTCTTCCCTGTATCCAATTCCCCCTAATCCAGCTTTCCCTCTATTAAATTCAGCCTTTATTCAATTTCCCCGATCATTAAATTTCCCCTTTTCCCCATTTTACCTTTTCCTGCTTCCCTTCATCCAATTTCCCCTTTGCCTTTTCTCTTTCGTTTTTACCTTTCCCTGGTCCCTTTTCCCTTCTGTTCAATGTTCCTTATATCCAATTTAAACTTTGTCTAATTAACCCTTTATCCAATTACGCCTTTATTCAACTTCCCCTTTTTTCAATTTCTCCTATATCTAATTTTACCTTCATCTAATTTTCCCTTCATTCAATTTCGACTTTCCCCTCTTGCCCTTTCTCCGTTCCATTTTTTCTTCTATATTTTCCTTTGTCCCTTTTTCCTTTTCGTTAATTCCCCTATATCCAATTTTCCCCATATTCAATTTAGACTTTATCTAATTTCCCGATTATTAAATTTCTCTTTTTCCAATTTCGCCTTTCCCCTCTTCCCTTTTCCGAACTTCCCCTATACCTTTTCTCTTTCCTTTTGGCCATTTTCCCTTTTGTTTGAATTCATCTTTATCCAATTTCCCTTTCATACGATCCAGTGTTCCCTTCATTACATTTTCCCTTTATATCATTTCTTGGTTCCAATCCGCTAGCACCTCCGCACTGAAAGTTGAATATTTTCTTTATGCCATAATTTTGGGTATTTTAGAGCACTGATGTCATTTTTTGAGTACAGGAGTAAAAGGGAAAGGGCACATTGGAAAGGGGAAGAGGGAAAAGTCAACATTGAATAAATTTAAATTAAATAAAGGGGAAGTTGAATACAGGCGAAATTGGATAAAATGGAAATTGCATGATGAGGAAATTAAATAATGGGAAAATTGGATAAGGGGAATATTGGATAAGGGGAAAGTTGACTAAAAGGAAAATAAATAAAAGGGAAAGCAATAAGCTAAGTGGTAATTGGACAAAGGTAATAGGGGAAAGATAATTTGGAAAAGGGGGAAATTCGAAAAAGAGGACATTGGAGAAAGGGGAAGTTGAAAAGAGGAGATAGGGAAAAGGAAAACCTAACAAACGAAAGGGTGAAAGGAAAGGGGAAATTGGAAAAGGGATGAGGGCGAATTCGAAATTGAATAAAGGAAAATTGGATATAGAAGAAGTTAAATAAAGGCGAAATTCGATAAAGGGAAAATTGAATAATGGAAAAACTTGATAAAGGGAAAATTGAGTAAAGTGGAAATTGGATATAGGGTAAATTAGATAACGAGAAAAGGGAGAATGAAAACATCTGAAAAGAAAGGGAAAAAAGGAAGGGTAATGAGGAAATTGGAAATTGGATAGAGGGAAGAGGGGTAAATCGAAATTGAATAAAGGGAATATTTTTCAAAGGAAAAGTTGATTAAAAGAAACTGAATAAAAGATAAAAAGTATGAGAGAAAGTTAGAGAAGGAAAGGGGAAATTGAATGAAGGAAAGACTGGAAAGGCGGGAAAAAAGGAGATATTGAATAATTAAGAAATTGGATTAAGGAGAAATTAGATGAAGCGCAAATTAGATAAAAGGGAATTTCGATAAAGGGAAAGTTGAATGAAAAGGAAACTGAAGAAAGGGAAAATTGAATAGAAGTTAGAGGGACAAGAAAAAGGGACCAAAGAAATATAAAACCAAAACGGAAATAGGAAATGGGAAATTTGACATGGAAAATTGGAATTTTACCTTTTCCCTCTTCCCTTCATCCAATTTCCCCTTTGCCTTTTCTCTTTCCTTTTTTACCTTTCCCTTTTTCCTTCTGTTCAATGACCCCTATATCCAATATAAATTTTGTCTAATTAACCCTTTATCCAATTTCGCCTTTATTCAACTACCCCTTTTTCTAATTTCCCCTATATCTAATTTTACGTTCAACTGATTTCCCCCTCATTCAATTTCGACTTGCCCCTCTTGCCCTTTCTCTGTTCCATTTTCTTTTCTATGTTTTCCTTTGTCCCTTTTTCCTTTTAGCCCATTCCCACAATATCCAGTTTCCCCTATATTAAATTTAGCCTTTATCTAATTTCCCGATTATTAAATTTTCCTTATTCCAATTTTGCCTTTCCCCTCTTCCGTTTACCCAACTCCCCCTATAACTTTTCTCTCCTTTTGTCTTTTTTCCCTTTTGCTTAAATTCACCTTTATCCAATTTCACTTGCATACAAGCTAGTGCTCCCTTCATTAAATTTTCCCTTTATATAATGGAAGTTGAATATTTTCTTTATGCCATAATGTTGGCTATTTTAGAGCACTGATGTCAATTTTTTGATTTTTGAGTTTAAGAGAAAAGGAAAAGGGCACATTGGAAAGGGGAAGAGGGGAAACTCAACATTAAACAAATGGAAATAAAATAAAATGGAAGTTGGATAAAGGCGAAATTGCATAAAATGGAAATTAAATCATGGGAAAATTAAATAAAGAGAACATTGGACAAGGAGGAAGTTGACTAAAGGGAAAATTAAATAAAAGGGTCAAAGGGAAAGAAAAAAAGTTAAGGGGGAAATGTATAAAGGTGATAGGGGAAAGATCAATTTGGAAAAGGGGGAAATTTAAAAAAAAGGTCATAGGAGAAAGGGGAAGTTGAAAAGAGGAGAAAGGGACAAGGAAACATAACAACCGAAAGGCAAAAAGGAAAGGGGGAATTGGAAAAGGGATGAGGGCAAAGTTGAAATTGAATGAAGGAGAAATTTGATATCCAATTTCCCCTTTATTCAATTTCCCCTTTTTCTAATGTTTCAATTATTCAATTTCCCTATTAGTCAATTTCCCCTCTATCCAATTTTGTATATATTCAACTTTCCTTTTATATAATTTCACCTTTTGCCTTGTATGTTTTCCTTGTCCCTTTCCCCCTGTATCCAATTCACCCTATACCCAGTTTTCCCTCTATTGAATCTATACTTTACCCAATTTCCCGATTATTAAATTTTCCCTTTTTTCAATTTTACCTTTTCCCTCTTCCCTTCATCCAGTTTCCTCTTTAATTTTTCTCTTTCCTTTTGTATCTTTTCCTTGTCCCTTTTCCCTTCTGTTCAATGTCCCCTATATTAAATTTAAATTTGTTTTAATTTACCCTTCATCCCATTTCCTCTCAATCAAATTTACCCTTCCCCTTTTTCCAATTTCTCCTATATGTAATATCTACTTCATCTAATTCCCCCTTATTCAATTTCGAGATTCCCCTCTTGCCCTTTCCCAGTTCCATTTTCCCTTTCGTCTTTTATGTTTTCCTTTGTCCCTTTTCCACTTAGCCAATTCCCCCTATATCAAATTTCCCCTCTATTAAATTTACCCTTCATCTAATTTCCCGATCATCCAATACCCCTTATTCCAATTTCGCCCTTCCCCTCTCCCTTTATCCGGTTTGCCCTTTACCTTTTATTTTTCCTTTTGTCTTTTTTTTCTTTTTGTTTAATTTCCCCATTATCCAATTTCCCTTTCATACAATTTTCCATTTTATTCTATTTCCTATTTATCCGATCTTCGCAACGTAAGTTGAATATTTTCTTTATGCCATAATTTTGGCTGTTTTATAACACTGATGTCAATTTTTAAGTATAGGAGAAAAGGATGAGAGCACATTGGAAAGGGGAAGAAGGGAAATTCGAAATTCGAAATTAAATAAATGGGAAATTAAATAACGAGGAAGTTGAATAAAGGAGAAATTGGATAAAATTAAATAAAGGGGAAATTGGATAAAGGGGAAGCTAAGTAAAAGGTGAATTAAATAAAAGGGAAAAGTGGCAAAGGTGCGAAAAAGTTAAGGGGAAATTGAATGAAGGTAATAGAGGAAAGATGAAATTGGAAAAGGGGGAAATTTGAATAAGATGAAATTGGATAAAGGGGAAATTGGAAGAAGATGAAATTGGATACAGGGGAATGTGAAAAGAGGTGAAAGGAACAAGGGAAACATAATAAGCAAAGGAGAAATTGGACATAGGGGAAATTGAATAAAGGCAAAATTCGATGAAAGAAAAATTGAATAATGAGAAAACTGGATAAAGGGCAAATTGAGTAAAGTGTAAATTCGATATAGGACAAATTGGATAACGAAAAAAGGGACAATGGACATATAAAAAAGCATAGGGAAGATAGAAAAAGTAAGTAATTGTGGTAAAGTTAAAGAAGAAAAGGGGAAATTGAATAAAGGCAAGAGGGGAAGACGAAATTAAATATAGAGGAAATTGAGTAATTGGGAAATTGGACAAAAGCGAAATTGGATAAAGTTGAAATTGCATAAAGGGGAAGTTAGACAAAAGGGGAATTCGATAAAGGGAAAGTTAAACAAAAGAGAAATTGAAGAAAGAGGACATTAGATCAAAGTAAAAGGGACAAGGGAAAGGGAAAGTGAAAAGGGGAAAGGGCGAATTGCATATAGGGAAATTGTATTCAGGGGAAACAGCACAAAGGAAAAAGGAACAAAAGAAATATAAAACCGAAAAGGAAATAGGAAATGGGAAATTTGACATGGAAAATTAGAAAAGGATGGTAGAGAAAGTCGAAATTTAGTGAAAGGTAAATTGGAATAATAAGAATTCAAATAAAAACGAAATTGAATAAAGGGGAAATTTAATGATGGGGAAATTAAATAATCTAAAAATGGGATAAATGGGAAAATTGGATAAACGGGAAATTGAATAAAGGGGCTGTTCAATTATTACTTCACGCTTTTTCCAGACCACGCGTTTTCTATAATAAGTGTATTTAACTTTAACCCAAAGGGGAAATTTATTGAAGGTCAAGTTGTAAAAAGGGAAACTGAATAAAAGTCAAAAGGGAGAAGAGAAAGGAAAAAAAGGAAAAAGAGATTCGGATGAAGGGGAAATCAGAAAAAAGTGGAAATTGGATAAAGGGGAAAAGGGAAATAAGAACATAAAAACAGAAGGGAAAGGGAAAAGGGGAAATTGGACAGGGGGAATAGGAAACAAGAAGAGGATAAATTTGAAATTGATTAAAAAAAAAATTGAATAATGGGCCAAATTCTATGAAGGGAATATTGAATGAAGAAGAAATTGAATACAGGGTAAATTGGATGTAGAAACAAAGGGATAAAGTTAGGATAAAAAAGGAAAGGTGGAAAATTGGATCAAGGTAAAAAGGAAACGGGGAAAGTCTAACTTGAAGAAAGGAAAAATTTGTTAAGGATGAAGTTGAAAAAGGGAAATTGAATAAAAGACCAAAGTGCCCATGAAAAGGGGAAATTCAATATAGGGGAAATTCCATAAAGGGGAACTTGGATAACAGAGAAATTGAATGAAGAGAAAATTGGATAATTGAAAACTGAACAAGGGACAAGGGGGAAAGGGAGGTGGAAGGTGAAAGGTAAAATTGATCCATTCGGCAGGAAGAAGAAGAGAAGTGAAAATTGATCCATCCTCATCTACAAAGAAGGCTAAGAATCACCTGGACTGGAATGGTAGCATGCTGGGTCTTTGTCTATATCTTGATAGAGTCAGAATACTTGAAAGCAACTGATAAGCTAGTTTGGCTAAAAGGAATAGCAGACCCTTGAATGATGAATGGAGCTGATGATGCAGACTCTGAAATTTAGGTTTAGCTATGATTAAATTTGTAGTATCGCTGTTGGAGAAGACTCTTACAATGGCAAGGTGTAGCCGGAGGCCACACCACGGTTTCTCTGATGTTTGCCCAGGATCAAACTGGGTCCCGTGGCGAACTGGTAGAATCGCTTCCGCTCGGTTTAGTGGTATGGTTGTGAGGTTCCTTGCTGAATACCAAAGAAGCCTGGACCAACTATCAACAGGCTTCACCCTCTATCCACCAGTCACCCCCTCGTCGTCGTCGCTCCTCACCTACCTCCTCGATGCTGTTCCGTACCTGCTGCTGCTGCTACTTGATTGAATATTCCACTCGAGGCTTTATCAGGAGTACGCCTGCCGAATCCCAATATTCTGCAGCTTAAGGCGCCGCCTCATTGACGGCTCATGTGAAATGCCTCAAATGATGACCAAGAAAGAGCTGGTGATCATTTGTAAATAAAGGATCCGTTCCAAAACTATGATGATGAGAAAACAAACTCCTTAGAATTGGGTCCAGCGAAGGTGGATCACTCCGGATCATACCGGATTACACCAGATGATTTCGGATTACCCCGGATTACCTCCAAGTACAAAATTATTCTGAACGAGTTCAGATGTCAAGCCATTTCGAGCACGGATATCACTTAGATGGGTGATCATCTGTGAGGTTGACGCACAGGATGATATGTGCACTCGATGAGTAGGGTCGAAAATTTGCTTTCGAACTCGACTGTCGAAAAGCCGGCTGAACTTGGGAGTTGGTTTTCTGCAGGATTCCTCTCCCCTGGCCAAGCTTCCAGGCAGATGCGAGTACTTCTGATAATGTTACATTTCAATAGGTGAATGATGCGTCTGAACTAGACTCACGCAAATTTTCAACCCAAAAGGATTACTTTTTAACAATATTGTTTAATTTTCAAGAAAGTCGATAAACTTCTAACTAAATGTTGAATTTTCAGTTAAGTAGTTGAATTTTTAGTTGTGCCAACCACTAGTGCTCTCACCTTAATTCTAAACAAAATGAAAGAACTTTCAATAAAATAATGAAATTTTCAAACAAAGAGATGAATTTTCAACTGAAATGAAGAATCTTCAAACAAAAGAGATAAATTCGTAACCAAAAAGGTAAGAGTTAGTATTTCAACCAAAAGAGATACATTTTAAAAAATTGTCCAATTTTTGACAAAGCAGGTCATTTTTCACCAAAAACATGAATAATTTACTAAGAAGGTTAAAATTCTACTGAAAGAGATACATTTTCAACTGAAAATGG
>CAKNWT010327866.1:0-17373 GCA_932066315.1 Andricus coriarius | reverse complement strand
TTTTAACTACAAAAGATTAATTCACAATCGAAAACCGAATTGTTAAATTTTGAGTTAAAGCAAATAATTTTTAATAAAAATAAAAACGATTATTTAACCAAAAAGATGAATTTTTAAGCCAAAAGATTATTTTTTTACTAATTTTCAACAGAATTGTCAAAAATTTCACCAAATTGGCTTAATTTTCAATTGCGATGATAAATTCTGAACAAAAATTAATTTTCAGATAAAAAATTGGTTTTTAACCAAAAAAGAGTAATTAAAAAAAAGTAACCAAGCTGTTGACTACTTTTTGGAAATAAAAATCTCTCAAATAGCATTTATCAATAGTGGGATAACACAATTCCTAAAAATATTTCTAGAAATACAAGTGGGATTCCTAAAAATATTCTCGAGGTAAAGTGTGATTCCTGAAAAAAGTGCTAGAAATACTAGTGGGATTTCTAAAACTAATGTAAAAAATACTAGAAAAATTTCTGGAAACAATACTAGAATGTTTGAGGGATCCCTAGAAATAAGTCTAGAAATACTGGCGGGATTGCTAACAATATTGCTAGAAATACTAGTGGGATTCCTTTAAATATTTTATAAAATAAAGTAGATTCCTGAAAAAACTGCTATCAATACTAGAAGATCCAGAGGGATCTTCAGTAATATTAAGAAAAATGCTAGTGGGCTTCTTAGAAATGCTTGATGGATTCCTTGAAATATTTTTAGAAATACTAGTGGGAATCCTAAAAATATTGCTAGAAATACTAATGGGATTCCTGAACATATTGCTAGTAATACTAGTGAGGTTTATAAAAACTACTTCTAGAAACGTTTACAGGGTTTTCGGAAATATTTCTAGAATGACTAGTAGAATTTCTGAAAAGATTGCTATAAATACTAGTGGGATTCCTGAAAATATTATTAGAAATAATAGTGTAGTTTCTAATACTCATGCTAGAAATACTAGAAGAGTTCCTATAAATAATGCCAGAAATGTTTAGAGGATTTTTGGAAATATTACCAGAATTACTAGTGGAATTCCTAGAAATATTGCTAGACATACTACTGAAATTAATGAAAAGAAGAATAGAAATACTATTGGGGCTTTTGAACTAATGCTAGAAATACTATATGAATTCCTAAAAATAATGCTAAAAATGTTTCAGGAATTCCTGGAAATATTTCTAGAACTGCAAAGGGAATTTCTTGAAATATTTCTAGAAATACTAGTGGGATACCTAAAAATATTGCTAGAAATACTAGTGAGACTCCTCGAATTAATTTCAAAAATAAAGTAGTATTCCTGTCAAAACTGCATTCCTAGAAATAATTTTTAAAATGTTTGAAGAATTCCTAGGAATATTTCCAGAAATACTATTGGAACCTTACAAATATTGCTAGTAGTAATTGTGGGGTATTTGAAATTAATTCTAGAAATAATACAGGAATTTCTCAGGTTTCTAAAAAGTGGGATTCTCATAAATATTGATAGAAATACTAGCGTGATTCCTAAAAATATTTCTAGAAATAATATTGGGGTTTATAAAACTACTTCCAGAAAGTTTTAAAGGATTTTCGGAAATATTTCTATAATCACTATTAGAATTCCTAAAAATGTTGCTAGAAATACTAGCTGGATTCGTGAAAATATTGTTAGAAATACTGTTTAGGTTTCGAAAACGTATGCTCGAAATACTAGAATAATTCTTAGAAATAATGTCAGGAATGTTTAAAGGCTTCTCGCAAATATTTCTAGAATTACTAGTAGGATTCCTGAGAATATTTCTAGAAATACTAGTTAAATTAATGAAAAAAAATAATAGAAATATCATTGGGGTTTCTACAAACCATGCTAAAAATACTTGATGCATTTCTAGAAATAATTCTAGAAATGTTGCTATAAATACCTCTACAACTACTAGTGAGATTTTTTAACATATTTCTAGAAATATTAGTGGGATTATTAAAAATATTGCTAGAAATACTAGTTAGTTTTCTGAAACTAATGCTAGAAATACTGGAGGCATACTTAAAAATAATATTGGAACGTGTTTTTTATAATTACCAGAAATATTTCTAGAATAACAAGTACGATTCCTAATAATATTGCTATAAATAATATTGGGGTTTATAAAACTAATGCTAGAAATACTTGAAGGATTCCTAGAAATAATGACAGAAATGTTCAAAGAATTCTCGGAAATATTTCTAGAATTGAAAACTAGGATTCTCGCAAATATTTCTAGAAATACTAGTGGCATCCCTGAAAATATTGTTAGAAATACTAGAGGGATTTTGAAAACTGATGCTAGAAATACTAGAAGAATTCCTAGAAATAGAGCCAGAAATGTTTAAAGGACTCTCCAAAATGTTTCTAGAATTACTTTTGGGATTCCGAAAAATATTGCTAGAAGTGCTGGTGGGATACCTGAAAATATTGTTAGAAATACTACTGGGGTTCCTAAAACTAATGCTAAAAATTCCGGAAGAGTTCCTGGAAATAATGCCAGAAATGCTTAAAGGGTTCTGGGAAATATTTCTAGAATTACTAGTAGAATTCCTGAAAATATTGCTAGAAATACTAGTAAAATTATTGAAAATAATAAAAGAAATACTATTGGCGTTTCTACAAATCATGCTACAAATACTATATGAATTCCTAGAAATAATTCTAGAAATGTTTGTGGGATTCCTGGAAACATTTTTAGAACTACTAGTGGAAACTCTAAAAATATTTCTAGAAATACTAGAAGAACTAGAGGGATTCCTGGAAATATTGAGAAAAATGCTAAATGGGTTCGTAGAAATATTGCTAGAAATACTAGTGTACAGTTATGGTGATATTCACCCAATTGCCTGCAATATTACTTTAAATACTAGTCAGATTACTTAAAATATTATAAAAAATACTAGTGGGTTTTTTAAAACGAATGCTAGAAATACTAGAAGAATTCCTAGAAATAATTCCAGAAATGTTTAAAGGATTCTCGGAAATATTTCTAGAATTAAAAGTAGGATTCCTAAAAATATTGCTAAAAACACTAGTGGGATTCCTGAAAATATTGTTAGAAATACTAGTTGGGTTTCTAAAACTAATGCTACAAATGTCAGAAGAATTCCTAGAAATAATGCCAGAAATGTTTAAAGGATTCTCGGAAATATTTCTAGAATTACTAGTGGGATTCTTAAAAATATTGCTAGAAATGCTAGTGGGATTCCTGAAAGTATTGTTAAAAATACTATTGGGGTGTTTAAAACTGATCCTAGAAATAATGGAGTAATTTCTAGAAATAATTCCAGAAATGTTTACGGGATTCCTAGAAGTATTTCTAGAATTACCAGTGGGATTCCTAACAATATTGCCAGAAATACTAGTGGGATTCCTGACAATATTGTTAGAAATACTAGCGGGGTTTCTAAAACAATGCTAGTTATACAAAAAGGATTCCCAGAAATGATGTCAGGAATGTGTAAAGGATCCTCGGAAATATTTCTAGAATTATAAGTAGGATTCTTAAAAATATTGCTAGAGATGGTATTGGGATTTCTAAAAATATAGTTGAAAATATTGCTGGAAATACTGGTAGGGTTTCTAAAACTAATGCTAGAAATACTATAAGAATTCCTAGAAATAGTGCCAGAAACGTTTAATGGATTGTCGGAAATATTTCTAGAATTACTTTTGTGATTCCTAAATATATTGCTAGAAATCCTAGTGGGATTCCTGAAAATATTGTTAGAAATACTAGTTGGATTTCTAAAACTAATGCTAGAAATGTCAGAAGAATTCCTAGAAATAATGCCAGAAATATTTAAAGGATTCTCGGAAATATTTCTAGAATTAAAACTAGGATTCCTAAAAATATTGCTAGAGATACTAGTGGGATTTCTAAAAATATTGTTACAAATACTAGTAGGGTTTTTAAAACTAATGCTAGAAATACTAAAAGAATTCCTAGAAATAATGCTAGAAATGTTTAAATGATTCTTGGAAATGTTTCTAGAATTACAAGTAGGATTCCTAAAAATATTACTGGAGATACTAGTAGGGTTCATACAAATATTGCTCGAAATACTAATGGGATTCTTGGAAACACTCCCTGAAAGAAAGTCAGCCCAATTTTTGGGTACTAAATTAGTAGGTACTAGTATTGTTAACAATATTTGCAGAAATCCTACAAGTAATTCTAAAAATATTTCTAAGAATCATTTAAACATTTCTGGCATTATTTCTCGGAATTCTTCTAGTATTTCTAGCACTAGTTTTAAAAATCCCACTAGTATTTCTAGAAATATTTAAAAAATTTCCACTACTAGTTCTAAAAATATTTCTAGGAATCCCACAAACATTTCTAGAATTATTTCTAGGAATTCATATAGTATTTGTAGCATGATTGGTAGAAATCCCAAAGGTATCTCTATTTAAAAAAAATTAATTTCACTAGTATTTCTAGCAATATTTTTAGGAATTCTACTAGTAATTCTAGAATTATTTCAGAAATTCCACTATTATTTCTGTCAATATTTTCAGGAATTCTACTAGTATTTCCAGCAATATTTTCAGCAATTCTTCTAGTAAATCTAGAAATATTTCCGAAAATCCTTTAAACATTTCTAGAAGTAGTTTCATAAACCCCACTAGTATTTATAGCAGTATTTTCAGGAATCCCACTAGTATTTTTAACAATATTTGAAGAAATCCTACTAGTCATTCTAAACATATTTCCCAGAATCCTTTAAACCCTTTCTAACAATATTTTCAGAAATCGTAGTAGCATCTCTAGAAATATTCTCAGGTATCCCACTAGCATTTCTGGCAATGTTTTTGGGAGTCCTAAAAGTAATTGTAGAAATATTTTTGAAAATCCTTTACACATTTTTGGCAATATTTTTCGGAGTCCCAAAAGTAATTCTCAAAATATTTCTAAAAATACTTTTAACGTTTCTAGAAGTAGTTTGATAAGCCCCACTAGTATATCTAGCAATACTTTCGAGAATCCCACCAGTATTTCTAGCAATATGTTCAGGAATTCCACTAGTAATTTTAGAAATATTTCCGAAAACACTTTAAACGATTCTATAAATAGTATTATAAACCCCACTAGTATTTCAATCAATATTCTCAGGAATCTCACTAGTATTTTTCAAAATATTTTTATAAATTCTACTCGTAATTCTACAAATATTTTCCAGAATCCTTTAAACATTTCTGGAATTATTTCTCGGAATTCTTCTAGTATTTCTTGTATTAGTTTTAAAAACCCCACTACTATTTCTAACAATATTTTCGGAAATCCCATTAGCATCTCTAGCAATATTTTCAGGTATCCCACTAGCATTTCTGGCAATATTTTTCGGAATCCCAAAAGAAATTCTAGAAATGTTTCCGAAAATCCTTTAAACGTTTCTAGAAGTAGTTTTATAAACCCCACTAGCATTTCTAGCAATATTTTTAGGAATCTCACTAGTATTTTTAATAATATTTGTAGAAATTCTACTAGTGATTCTAGAAATATTTCCCAGAATTCTTTAAACATTTCTGGAATTATTTCTAGGAATTATTCTAGTATTTTTAGCATACGTTTGATTTTCTAGGAATGCAGTTTTGAAAGAAATACCACTTTATTTTTGAAATTAGGTCAAGGATTCCCACTAGTATTTTTAGCAATAATTTTAAGAATGCTACTAGTAATTCTAGCAAGTTTTCCCAGAATCCTTTAACCATTTCTGGCATTATTCTTCCGAATTCTTCTAGTATATCTAGCATTGGTTTTAAAAGCCCCACTAGTATTTCTAACAATATTTTCAGAAATCCCACTAGCATCTCTAGGAATATTTTCAGGTATCCCACTAGCATTTCTGGCAATATTTTTCTGAATCCCAAAAGTAATTCTATAAATATTTCTGAGAATTCTTCAAACATTTCTGGCACTATTTTTCGGAATTATTCTAGTATTTCTAGAATTAGTTTTAAAAACCCCACTAGTATTTCTTACAATATTTTCAAAAATCCCATTTGTATTTCTACTAATATTTTTAAGAATCCCACTAGTATTTCTATAAATATTTTTAAAATTCCCACTAGTAGTTCTAAAAATATTTTCAGGAATCCTACTGGTAATTCTAGAAATATTTCCCAGAATCCTGTAAGCATTTCTGGCATTATTTCTAGGAATTATTCTGGAATTTCTAGTATTAGTTTTAGGAATACCACTAGTATTTCTAAAAATAATTTCAGGAATCCCACCAGTATTTCCAGCAATATTTTCAGGTATTCTACTAGTAATTCTAGAAATATTCTCAGAAATTCTACTAGTAATTCAAGAAATATTTCCGAAAATCCTTTAAACGTTTCTAGAAGTAGTTTTATAAACCGGACTAGTATTTCTAGCATTATTTTCAGGAATGCCACTAGTATTTTCAGCAATATTTTCAGGAATTCTACTACTAATTCTAGAAATATTTCCGAAAATCCTTTGAACGTTTCTAGAAGTAGCTTTATAAGCCCCACTAGTATTTCTATCAATATTTTCAGGAATCCCACTAGTATTTTTCACAATACTTTCAGAAATCCTTCTAGTGATTCTAGAAATATTTCCCAGAATCCTTGGAACATTTCTGGCATTATTTCTCGGAATCCTTCTAGTATTTCTAGCATTGGTTTTAAAAACCCCACTAGTATTTCTAACAATATTTTCAGAAATCTCACTAGTAGTTCTAGCAATATTTTTAGGTATCTCACTAGCATTTCTGGCAATATATTTCGGAATTATTCTAGTATTCCTATGATTAGTTTTAAAAGCCCCACTAGTATTTCTAGGAATATTTTCGGAAATCCCATTTGTATTCCTACCAATATTTTTAAGTGTCCCACTATTATTTCTAGAAATATTTTAAAAATTCCCACTTGTAGTTCTAAAAATATTTCTAGGAATCCCACATACATTTCTAGAATTATTTCTAGGAATTCATATAATATTTGTAGTATGATTTGTGGAAACCCCCATTATATTTCTATTTTTTTTTCAATAATTTCACTAATATTTCTACCAGTATTTTTAGGAATCCTACTGGTAATTCTGGAGATATTGCCCAGAATCCTGTAAGCACTTCTGGCATTATTTCTAGGAATTCGTCTGGAATTTCTAGCATTAGTTTTAGTAACCCCATTAGTATTTCTAACAATAATTTCAGGAATCCCACTAGTATTTCTAGCAATATTTTCAGAAATTATACTAGTAATTCTAGAAATATTTCCAAAAATCCTTTAAACGTTTCCAGAAGTCGTTTTATAAACCCCACTAGTATTTCTAGCAATATTTTCAGGAATCCGACTAGTATTTTTAGCAATATTTTTAGGGATTCATTTAGTATTTCTAGCATTAGTTGTAGAAACCCCAATAGTATTTCTATTCTTCTTTTTATTAATTTCACAAGTATACTTTTTCGAAATAAAAATGTCTCCACTAGTATTTAAGAATTTAATTTCGCTGCTAGAAATTGCAAAATTGCGGTCATCACATTTTTGCGGAATCGTCGAGTGACTATGTGCGTGCCCGTGCATAACTTTCAGGTGTCTTAACACCTTTATCTCGCGGTTACCTGTCCCACTTACACCTTATTATCGTCCCTCTTATCTCGCTCTTCCCAGAATCATCATTTTCGTAGTGAAAAGAGAAGTTATAGGTCAATAGTTCGGCGTGACTGCGTAACATCGAACACTCGTGTCGTTTTCTTTCAACCTTTTGTTTCCTCAGTAGGGTAACGTTCAGAACATTTCTCAATTCACTGGAAAAACGACAAAGCTTCTTTTATTCTCGAAAGATTAGAAATTTCCATTCAGCAGCTTGTCACTTGGATCCCCTGAAATCTTAAAAAAAAATTTTTCAAAGATAATATGTTTTCTTAGTTCTGATCAGTTTTACTTGCTTGCCTTACAAAGAAGACAACACTGTCTAAAATTAAGTTACAAAGAGTTTAAAATTTTTTTTTAGAAGGCCTATTCAATTCTGCATCGATTGAGTCTAACTAGAAATATTTTCGGTAAATAGAGACCTAGATAGCATGTGAGAAAGACCAAACTATTTTCCAATGTTCTTTTTAATCTCCTTTTTAAAATGAGACCTAAAACGTAAAAAAATATTATCTGGTTCTAAAATTGACACAAAGAAAGTGGAAGCGTGCCCAAAACAAAAATCGGTTGGTCGAGCTGCAGTCGAGCACTGATTGCCCATGCTCGACTGACGCTTGACCGATTAATTTGATTAAAACAGCAGGTAAGAAAAGTTAATCCATTTCCCGTTTTTGACACAATTTTCTATTTCCAAATTCCACCCTCCGTATCTTTCACAAAAGTGAATCGACAAAATTAAAACTTTGCTGCATTAAATTCGAAAGTGTCCTTTGTGAAATGAGACCAAAATCTTGAAAAAATATTATCTGGTTCTCAAATTAACACAAAAAAAGTGGAAGCGTACGCAAGACCAAAATCGGTTGGTCGAGCTCTAGTCGAGCACTAATTGCCCATGCTCGACCGAGGCCTGACCAACTGATCTGATTAAGATATCAGGTAAGAAAATCCAACCTATTTTTCGTTCTTGACACAATTTTCTATTCCCAAATTCCACTCTCCGTATCCTTCAGGCAAATGAATAAAAAAATTGAATCCTAAAATTTCCTTTTTAAAAATAGACCAAAAAAGTAAGAAAAGGTCATCTGATTCTCAAATTAAGAACAACAAAAATTGGAAGCGTGCGCAAGACCAAAATCGGTTGGTCTGCAGTCGAGCACTTTTTGCCCATGCTCGACTGACGCTTGACCAATCAATTAGATTAAAATAGCAGGTAAGAAAAGTTAATCCATATCCCGTTTTTGCCACAATTTTCTATTTCCAAATTCCAATCTCCGGATCCTTCAGGGAAGTAAATCGACAAAAATTAAAACTATGCTTAATTAAATCTGAAAGTCTGCTTTTTGAAATGAGTCCAAAAACGGGAAAAAATATTTTTTGGTTCTCAAATTATCACAAAAAAAATGGAAGCTTCCGCAAACCCAAAATCGGTTGGTCGAGCTGCAGTCGAGCACTATTTTCCCATGCTTGACTGATGCATGACCGACCGATTTTTGTCTTGTGTACGTTTCCACATTTTTTGAGATAATTCGAGAACCCGAGAATATTTTCCTACGTTCTTGGTCTCATTTTGAAAAGGAGATTTTAAACCTTGATTTAGGGATGTCTCAATTTCTTTGATTTACTTCTCAAAAGCATACGGAGAGTGGAAGTTCAGAATAGAAAATTGGCAAAAATTGGAAAATAGCTCGGTCTTACTCACATGCTATCTCGGTTCCTATTAACTAAAAATACTTCAAGTAGTGCTCAATCGGCGTGACATTCAATAAGATTTCAATCGGTTTTTTCAAAATTTTTATAAATTAATATTTCGCAGATTTAGTGACTTTTTAAGACATACAGTTTTTATTCCGATTTTCACAAGTAGAAGCACAATTTTGACCGGTAGGGTATATTATTTAAGGTTTTCATTTTGTACTATTTTCTTTAACTAAAATACTGCTGGAAATACTGATGAAACTACTAAAAATATTATTAAAAATACTATTGGGATTTCTAAGAAATATTGCTGATTATATTAGCGCGGTTTCTTAAAAAATTTCTGGAAATACCTGCGAAATTACTAAAAATCTTGCTAGAAATACTAGTTGGATTTCTAGAATCAATGCTAGAAATACTAGAGTTGTTTCTAGTAATATTGCTTAAAACACTACTGGGATTCCTAAAAAAAAGGCCAAAAATACTAGTGGGCTTAGCTATTAAAAATTATATGAATACTAAGAGATTCTTCAACGAATATTATCTTATATACTAGTGAGTTCCTAGCAATATTGTTATGAATACTAGTGGGATTCGCAAAAAATATTTCTAGAAATACAAGTGGTATTTCTGTAAAAATATTCTTAGAAATATTAGTGGGATTCCTAAAATTAATGCTAAAACAGCTGGAAGTGTTTTTATTAATAAAGCTCTACATACTATTAGGATTTTTAGAGATAATGCTAGAAACACTAGTGTGATTTCTGAAAAAATATTACTAGATATCTTTGCGCGGTTTCTAAAATATTTCTAGAAATACTAGTGGAATTCCTAAGAATATTGTCAGAAATACTAGTAGGATTTCTAGAATTATTTCTAGAAATACTAGAACAAATATTGCTAGCAATACTAGTGGGATCTCTAGAAATAATGTTGAAAACACTATTAGTATTCTAATTAATATTAGTAAATATTCAATTGACATTCCTAAAAACATTGCTAAAATTTTAGAGCGATTTCTCAAAAATTACTGGAAATACTAGCAAGATTCATAAAAATAGTGTTAGAAATACTAGTAAGTTTTGTAGAACCAATGCTAGAAGTACGTGAGGTATTGCTAGTAGTAATATTTCTAAAAATTTAAGTGGAATTCCTAATAATAATTCTGGAAATACTAGTGGGATTTCTGAAAAATATTAATAGATATATGAGTGCGGTTTCCAAAAACATTTCTGGAAATACCAACAAGATTCCGAAAATATTTTATAGTAGGATTCCTAAAAATATTGCTAGAAATACTAGCAGGTATATCTAGATATATTAGCGCGATTGCTCAAAATATTTTTAGAAATACTAGAGGCATTTCATTTTTTATTGCTGGAAATACTGGTTGGAATCCTAGGAATATTTCCTAAAAATGTTTTCCGAAAAGAAGGAGGATTCCTGAAAAAAATTGTTAGCAACTAGAACACTATTGGGATTATTAGAACAAATTACAAAAATACTGGAGTGATATATAGTAAAATTGATAAAAAATCTAGTAGAGTACCTGAAAAAAATCTTACAAATACTAGCGGGATTCTTAAAAAATATTGCTGGATATATTACGGCTATTTCCTCAAATATTGCTGGAAATACCATTGGGATTCCTAGAAATATTTTTAGTAATACTAATAGGTTTTGTAGTAATATTCTAGAAATACTAGAAGTATTCCTGGTAATATTGCTGTATTTACTGGGTAGATGCCTGAAAAAAGTTTCCAGTAATACTAGTGTGATTCCTAAAAATGTTCTTGAAATACTAGTGAGATTTCAAGTAATATTGCTAGAAATATTAGTAGAATTGCTAAAAATAATAGCTAGTTATAAATACCAGTGAAATTTTTAAGAGATTATAATATTTTGATCACTTTTATAACATTTAAAGGCTAATTTTTGTACTGTTTTCTTTTTCAGAAGAATCGAGAACGAGTTTCACATGTTCAGCGATTCCTAGAAATATTTCTAGAATCAGTAGTGGACTTCCAAAAAAGAATAAATAAAGGAAATTCCAGTGACATTGCTAAAAATACTAGTAGGATTACTACAAATATTGCTACAAATACAAGGCACATTCCTAGTCAAATTACTAAAAATGCTATTGGGATTCCTAGGAAAAATGCTAGAAATACTATTGGAGTTCTTAAAAAATATTGCTGGATATATTAGCGCATTTTATCCAAATATTTCTAAAAATACTAGCGGGATTTTTAAAAATGTTGGTTAAAATTCGAATGGGATTTTTAGAAATAAACTTGGAAATACTATCAGGATTCCTAGAAATAATTTTAGACACACTAGTGGGTTTTGTATAACCAATGCTAAAAGTGAAAAATATTGCTATGTATATGAGAGCGGTTTCTAAAAACATTTCAGGAAATACCAGCAGGATTCCTTAAATGTGTCTAGAAATACTAATAGGATTTCTAGAAATATTGCTAAAAATACTAGTAGGGTACCCAAAAATATTACTAAAATACTAGTAGGATGCCCAGAAATATTTCTAGAAATACTAGTGGGATTACTAGAAATATTTCCTGAAATGAAGAAGGGTTCCTGAAACAATTGCTAAAAACTAAAATACTATTGGGATTTCCAGAAAAAAATTCAATAATCATAATAAATATGCTAATTGAGTTCCAGAAGAAAATTTTATGAATATTAGTAGGATTTTTTAAAAATATTGCTGGATATATTTTTGCGATTTTTTTAAATATTGCTGAAAATATTAGTGGGATTCCTAGAAATATTATTAGTAATACTAGTGGGTTTTGTAATATTGCTGAAAATGTTCGTACGATTAATAATAAATTGCTATATTTACTAGTGAGGCTCCTAAAAAGAGTTTCGGGTAATACTAGTGTGATTCCTGAAAATAATCTTAAAATACTAGTCAGATTTTGAGAAATATTGCTAGAAATATTAGTAGAATTGCTAAAAATAATTTCTAGTTATACATACTAGTGAAATTTTGAAAAGATTGAGCGATTCCTAAAAATATTTTTAGAATCAGTGGTGAAATTCCAAAAAATATTGCTGAAATTATTAGTGGGATTTCTAAAAATATTTCTACTAATACAAGGCAGATTTTTAGTCAAATTACTAAGAATGCTATTGGGATTCCTAGAAAAATTTCTAGAAATAATATTAGGATTCTTAAAAAATTTTGCTGAATATATTAGCGCAATTTCTCCAAACTTTTCTAAAAATACTAGCGGGATTTTTTAAAATGTTGGTTAAAATTATAATGGGATTTTGATAAATAAACTTAGAATCACTAGCGGGATTCCTAGAAATAATATTAGAAATGGAATACTAGAGGTATTCCTAGTAATATTGCTGAAAATTCTGGTGTGATTACTAGTACTATTGCTATATTTACTAGTGAGGTTCCTAAAAAAATGTTTTCAGTAATACTAGTATGATTCCTAAATATATTTTTAAAATACTAGTAAGATTTCTAGAAATAATGCTAGAATTATTAGTAGAATTTCTAAAAATAATTGCTAGTTATAAATACTAGTGAAATTCCGAAAAATATTGCTAAAAATATAAGTAGGATATTTAAAAATGTTTCCTAAAATAAGGTAGGATTGCTAAACAACTGCTCAAAACTAGAATAACTAGAAGGATTTCCAATGATATTGCTAAAAATACTAGTAAGATTACCAAAATGTTTCTACAAATACAAGGCAGATTCCTATTCAAATTACTAAAAATGCTAGAAATAAAATTGGGATTCTTAACAAATATTGCTGGATACATTAGCGCAATTTCTCCAAATATTTCTAAACATACTAGCGGCATTTTTCAAAACGTTGGTTAAAATTCTCATGGGATTTTTAGAAATAAACTAAGAAATACTAGCCGGATTCCTATAAATAATGTTATAAACACTAGTGAGTTTTTTAGAACCAATACTAAAAATATTAGAGGCAATCCTAGTAGTATTTCTAAGAATTTGAAAGGAATTCCTAAAAATAATGATAGAAATACTAGTGGGATAAAAAAAATCAATAATCATAATAAATATGCTAATTGAGTTCCAGAAGAAAAGTCTATGAATACTAGTAGAATTCTTTTAAAATATTTCTGGATATATTTTTGCGATTTTTTAAAACATTGTTGAAAATACCAGTGAGACTCCTAAAAAAAGTTTTCAGTAATACTAGTATGATTCCTAAAAATATAATTAGGATACTAGTGAGATTTCTAGAAATATTTCTAGAAACATTAGTAGAATTGCTTGAAATAATTGCTAGTTATAAATACTAGTGGGATTACTAGACACATTTCCTGAAATGAAGAAGAATTCCTGAAATAATTGCGAGAAACTAACATACTATTGGGATTTCTAGAAAAAATTTCAATATACATAATAAATATGCTAATTGAGTTCCAAAAAAAAATTCTATGAATACTAGTAGGATTCTTAAAATATATTGCTGGATATATTAGTGCGATTTTTTACAATATTTCTGAAAATACCAGTGGGATTGTTAGAAATATTTCTATTAATATTAGTGGGTTTTGTAGAATTAACGCTAGAAATACTAGCGAAATTCCTAGAAATAATGTTATAAATACTAGTAGGTTTTGTAGTACCAATACTAAAAATATTAGGGGTATTCCTAGTAGTATTTCTAAAAATTTGAATGGAATTCCTGAAAATAATGCTAGAAATACTACTAGGAGTCCTAAAATATGTTGCTAGATATATGAAGGAAATGTACTCAGATACAGCTGAAAATACTTTTGAAATTATTAAAAATATCATTAAAAATACTAGAGGCATTCGTGGTAATATTGATAAAAAGTATTAACAGGATTACTAGTAATATTGCTATAAATACTAGTGGGATTTTCTAGCAATCATGCTAGAAATACTAGAGGCATTCATAGTAATACTGCTAAAAAATAGTAGTGAGATTCCTACAAAAAATTGCTAGAAATACTATTAGGATTCCTCAAAATATTTATAGAAATATTAATAGGTATATCTAGATATATCAGTGCGATTGTCTAAAATATTTCTCGACATTTCTAGCGGGATTACTAATAATATTGCCCGAAATGAAAAAGGGTTCCTGAAAAAATTGTTAGAAACTAAAACACTATTGGGATTTCCAGAAAAAATGTCAATAATCATACTAAATATGCTAATTGAGTTCCAGAAGAAAAGTGTAGAAATGCTAGTGAGATTTTCGAAAAATATTGCCAGATATATATTAGTGCGATTTTTTCAAATATTTCCGAAAATACCAGTGGGATTCCTATAAATATTTGTAGTAATACTAGTGGGGTTTGTAGATCCAACTCTAGAAATACTAGAGGTATTCCTAATAATATTGCTAACAAATTTGGTGGGATTACTAGTAATATTGCTATATTTACTAGTGAGGTTTTTTTAAAAAACTCTCGAAGAATTATAGGGTGATTTCAAAAAATATTATTATGATACTAGTGAGATTTCTCGAAACAATGCTAGAAATATTAGTAGAATTGCTAAGAGTAATTGCTAGTTATAAATACTAGTGGAATTATTGAATGATTATAATACTTGGATCACTTTTATAACATTTACAGTTTACTTTTTGTACTGTTTTATTTTTCAGAAGTATGTAGAACAAGTTTCACATGTTGAGCGATTGCTAGAAATATTTTTAGAGTCAGTAGTGGGATTCCAAAATTATTGTTAAAAATATTAATGGGATTACTAGTAATATTTATACAAATACAAGGCAGATTTCTAGTCAAATTACTAAAAATGCCATTGGGATTCTTAGGAAAAACGCTAGAAATAATATTGAGATTCTTAAAAAATATTGCTGGATATATTAGCACAATTTCTCTAAATATTTCTAAAAATACTAGAGGGATTTTTTAAAAGTGGGTTTTGCAGAACCAGTGCTAAAAATATTGTAGATATTCCGAGTAATATTTTTTAAAAATTTAAATAGAATTCCTCAAAATAAGGCTAGGAATACTAGTAGGAATCCGGAAATATGTTGGTATATGTATTGAGGAAAGTTACTCAAATAAAGCTGGAAATACTAGTGTAATTATTAAAATATCATTAGAAATACTAGTAGGGTTTCTAGAAATAATGCTGGAAATACTAAAGGCATTCGCTGTGATAAAGCTAAAAAATACTAATGGGAATACTAGTTATATTGCTATAAATACCAGTGGGATTTCTAGAAATAATGCTAGAAATACTAAAGGTATTCCTAGTAATACTGCTAAAAAAAAGTCGTGGGATTCCTAGAAGTATTTCGAGAAACACTATTAGGATTCTTAAAATATTGATATAAATACTAGTAGGTATATCTAGATATACTAGTGCGATTGTCTTAAATATTTCTAGAAATATTACTGGGATTACTAAAAATATTTCCCGGAATGAAGAAGGGTTCCTGAAGGAATTGCTAGAAACTAAAATAGTATTGGGATTTCCAGAACAAATGTTAATTATCATACTAAATATGCTAATCGAGTTCCAGAAGGAAATGTTAGAAATACTAGTGGGATTCTTACAAAACAATGCTGGATATATTAGTGCGATTTTGTAAATATTGCTAAAAGTACGAGTGGGTTTCCTAGAGGTATTCTTAGTAATACTAGTGGGTTTTATACACCAACATTAGAAATACTAGAGGTTTTCCTAGTAATGTTGCTATATTTACTATTGAGGTTCCTAAAAAAAGTTTCGAGTAATACTAGTGCGATTCCTTAAAATATTATCATAATACTAGTGAGATTTAAAAAAAATATTTGCTAGAAATAATAGTAGAATTGCTAAAAATCATTTCTAGTTATACATACTAGTGAAATTTTTAAAAGAATCTAATATTTGGATCACTTTTACAACATTTAAAGGCTGATTTTTGTACTGTTTTCTTTTTCAGAAGAATCCAGAACGAGTTTCGCATGTTCGGGAGCAGAGTCTTCGAAACGTAATAGCTGCGTGCCAGACATACCGGTGGTTGCCGGAAGGGACACTTGAGACCAATATCACAAAAGCTAATTATTTTCGAAATTCATGTGGTTTCACGAAACTTAAATTTACGCGGAAGGTGTGTTTCTGGGATCGAAATCGTTCTAATAATGATGAGAACTCATCTTCACCTAAGGCATTGACAAATTATTATTAGAACCTCATCTTCCCCCATTTAAAAATTTATTTTCCCATTTTTTGTATACAATAAGTGCAGTTAAATTGCAAATAAAATTGGACCAACGTTTATCACAGAAACACCTGTAAGTTTGATAAATAAAGCCTAAATTATTATTATTATCATAATAATGGTCATTAAAATTATCGACATTATAGGCATCAGTCTGCCTTCTGATCAATTTTCTGCTAAACCTCAAATCTAATTTTTTATAAATTACCATTTAGGAAGGACTACAATTTCTAAAAATAATAGCGCTCTAATTTTTAATGATAATGATTAACGATAATTACTGATTCTTCGGGAATAATTCGTTCGTGACGAATTTTTTTGAGGCGTCACATTTAAAGCCTGGTGTTTAGGATAATCGTCTTCCTTTGTCATACTAGGGGGAAAAGGTTAGCGTTTTTTGCTTTCGGCGACAATCAATCGCGTGCCGTCGCGTCAGTCGAAAGACGAAAAAAATCGAGAAGCTGAGAAAACTGTGCCGCGGACACAGTAACGATCTGCCCTAAAGTACGAAACCTGTAATTTTCAACTTGTTCGCTGCACGAAGGCCTATACTTTTTTTTTATAGGTGTTTCTCTTGTTTTCTTAACCCGAGATATTTAAGAGATAAAAATTATTTTTTAGCTAACAATTTTATTAAGTTTGGAATTTTCAGGAGAACTATTAGAATATTGCACTACAATTGCTTCTGGGATTTCTTGAAATATTTCTAGAAATACTAGTGGGATTCGTGAAAAATGTTGCTATGAATAATAGTCAGGTTTTTCAATCTAATGCTGGCAATACTAGAAGAATTCTTAGAAATAATCCCATAAATGTTTAAAGGATTCT
>CAKNWT010327865.1:0-20452 GCA_932066315.1 Andricus coriarius | reverse complement strand
ACCCGAATGATATAAAACGGCCAACAAAGAATATATCTCTTCTGAGAATGTGTGATTATGATAAGTTTGCATTCGTATTCTTTGAGCAATAAGATCAGCACACATATTTTCTATTTGAACGTTTGTGCATTCAACGATGATATTAATTATTTCGGGGTTGAATAACACATTCCACATTTCAAATATATTTTCACAATTAGCAGCATCACCGATTGGCCCAGGTGTGTAATCAGGCAAACCAGGATTGATTCGGTCTAATATAAAAAGTTAAAATATATATAAGAATATAAAAATACGTGAAAGAAATTTGCTGTAAATCGGAAAATAAAAATACAGCACAGTCTAATAAAAGAAGGGCTACACATTGTATACAAACAGCGTATTATATACGTATACATATACACATTCCCACGCTCGAAAAGCGTACGCTCGATAAACATAAAAAAACTTACCGGACTGACGCGTCGATGGAATTGTCCTCCAAACAAACTTTTTTGAACCTCTCACAGATTTTCCATATAATTTACATTGCGGACTTCCACGTGATCGACGACGGTGCAATCTTTCAATGAGCGGAGTTTCATCTAATTCATTTTCCTCTTCTACTCTCTGACGCATTCGCTTAGTTACAGGCGCGTCTTGCATCTCATCGACAAGTTCATCGACCTGCCCTGCAATTGAATCGTTACTTTCGACTCCATCTTCGTCTTCTTCTGAACCGGAAGCCTCGAATTCAGAAACGTCATCTTCTTCAGCATCACTAACTTCTCCAAAAATATCACTTTCTTCGTACTGATTCTCGAGTAATTCCTCCCGAAGCAAGCGTGGCCGTAAATTATAGGCCATCTAGAAAGCCAAGAAATTATGAAATATTGAAAGAAAAAAATTCATTTCATTTCAGATGGCAAACTTACGTTGTAAAATAATCACAGATCACGAAAATAAGTATCAAAAATATTTTTAAAAAATCACTTTTTTGTTCACTACTGGTTTTCGGGGTACTTAATACCCCAACACTTTCTGGCGTCTACTTTAAGTGGCTACCGAACATACACTGACGCCTCCCGCACTGCTGCCTGCTGTTGTATCTTTGGTTAGTGATGTCAACTACTGGCAGATGTCGCTGCATGGTCAATAAATCGACATTTAGTACGCTTAATTTGAGCTTGAAAAATTTGTGGGGTATTTTTTACCCACGGTGCCAATTTGTGGTTCTATTTCTCGTATAGAAACTAGATAGGACCGGGTAGATTGTACACTTCCGTCTCGAAGACAATCACCATAGAGTCAATGCCCTTATAGGAATCGGATAGAAAACAGATAAAAATGAACTTGGGTGTGCAAATACCTGCTTAAAATGACGGATAGAACCCAGATAAAAACCGGGTGGAAGTTGTTTCTTATCCGGCGCTATTGGGATTTCACCCGGTTTTTGTCCCCGGTTTAGATCCGGCACTTAATCGGATTCTATCTGGGTTCATATATTATTTATTTCCGGTTTATATATGGGTATTATCCAGAATCTTTAAGGTTTCAATCCAGTTTGTATCCGAGTCCTCCAAAATACTTCACCCGGTTCTTATCCGGTGCTATTGGAATTGGACCCGGGTTTTGTTCCCGGTTTGTATCCGGCATTTGATCGGATTCTATCTGGGTTGATATATTTTTTATTTCCGGCTTCTATATGGGTCCTATCCAGAATCGTTAAGGTTTCAACCCAGTTTGTATCCGGGTCCTCAAAAATGCTTTACTCGATTCTTATCCGGTGCTATTGGAATAGGACCCGGTTTTTGTCCCCGGTTTATATCCGACACTTAATCGGATTCTATCTGGGTACATATATTATTTATTCCTGGTTTCTATATGGGTAGGGTGCTTGGTCAAAACAAAATTTTCAAAATGTCAAAAAGGTTATTCATATTTGTGTTCTGTGTCACGACACGATGTCATGTCAAACAAAAATCAGCTGGATCGGACAATTTTTACTGGTCGCTCAACGATCACAAAGTTTCGAAAAATTTCTTAAAATTTTGTACGGTATGAGTTGAACAGCTAGGCATGTTACTTACGGCTAATAATTAATAAAGATTAATTAATAGAAGGGTCCATCTCTCTGGTACCTCGAGTGAAGCTCTTATTCAATCCTGGAAAATTATCTTCCGACAGTGGAGGCTGATACAAACTGTGAAGACAGGCAAGCTGTCTCCTTATTAATTTTGTGGATTAGGTATCTTTTCTTCTCAGACTGAGAAGTACCATTCCTTTTTCTCTGCGTTACTTGGGAAGAGAGGGAAATTGAATTGGAAAAATTAGTTTGTGAGGCGTCCGTTCTACATAAATGATAAGAATTTATTTACCTGTTAGACAAAGAAGAAGTGGAACGATACAGAGTGGTGTATTAACTTACAAATAAATTAATCCTACCAGCTAGGATTATTCTAGCTGGGCGTAAACAGTTTCACCTTTCGAATGTCGATGCACAATCTATGATTTAAAATTCGTAGACCGTTCGAGTCCTTCACAATTGCGATACATTCACCCGCGATTGCAACTTCTGCATCAAGTTCACTTCAACGAAGGGGTACGGAAATATATCGTCCCTTTCGTGGAATTGAACTGAAACCTTTTAGAAAATGTATTGTTCCTTTCCGTTTTGACATTCGGAAAGATACGATTTTTTCTCTCGGTTTCTCGATTCTGTTGCTTGTAATTTAATTTTTCGCGGTAATAAACCGCCTCCAGTCAGGATAAGAGTTTTTATTTTACGTCCGGACCGTTTCACACACGAGGATTTGGCATACCGAACTACGGACGGACAAGGGTTTGAGAAATCCGGGCAGCACCACGTCGCTCGATTTTAACCGAAAACTGGGAAAAAGGGAGTCAGTCTGGCCGGTAGCAGATTCTGAAAAATCCGGGCAGCACCACGTCGCTCGACCCTTGCCGAAACCGGGAACAAAGAGAGACAGTCTGGCCGGTAGCAGATTGCTCAGGTTAATGCGAATTTTGTTCTTGAATGGCTTGACTTAAAGGCACAAAGTTAGGACGATAGTGGTGGGGAAATTTGGCAGAATAAGGAATTGTAATGGGAAGTCGGAGGAATGCATGATCGACCTCTGTACTCTGCTTATTTGCAAAAATTTTCAGCGCACGATATAATTGCACTTTGCTTTTCGTGGGGCAGGAAGTTCGTCAGCAAATGAGAAATACGAGGATTTCTCGTCTGTACTTTGATATTGATGAGGTTGGAATTTTTGTCATCGATTTATAAAATGATGAAAATGGAGATTGATTTCACCTCTTAATTTATTTCTAATTTACCCATATGCAATGGGTAGGTTGGGGTTTTCAACCAGATTCTAATTCTAGTATTTATTATCCCTGACCTAGTAGTATGCGAGAGTACAGAGCTTGAGGTCAATGTCATGATGACCACGTGCTTTTGTTATGATCACGAGCACGTGCGTTTCAGCGGTAGGCTGGTAGGTGAGAAAGAGATAGGGTGTATGGGGAATTAGGTCGTAGACGGAGAGGAGAGTGGACAGCGATGGCCGTCGAGTCAAGCCATGCATTCATATCTTTTCCGTGTGTTGACAGAGAGAGCGCGACTTCACCACTAGCTAGAAAAGGAGGTGAAGCAAGGCGGATGAATGTATGCACTCGCTCGCTTATTTTATTATGAGGACTCCCTACCTTCACAATATGCTTTTACTGATATGTTTTCCATCCAATATATTAATAATAGGAACCTACATATATTTATTACATAGTGTTTCGAGTTGAGTCGATCGTTCGTTCATGATATAATAATTAGATTATTTGGAATAGTTATGATGGATAGTTTTGTTCACGTTCGGTACCAGCTCGTTAAAACAGCAACCTCAGCGTTTGATAATGCTGTCCAAGCATTCTCATCGTAAAGGCTTGGGTTACGAACTTGGTCGAGGTGTACTCTCACTACATTATTTCTAATACTAAATTATGCGATTAAAAATATTATTTCACGCTATGCAAATTCCCGGATAAATCTGAAAATGAGAGTAGGCCCGACCTGCTCGTAACAAGGCACATCCTGATAGCGAATAATAGGTACATAACACGTCAAAAAGTCAATAAGACAGTGCATATAGTCACCTGTGTCCAGAAACTAAGTTTTATGTGCTCCCTGCATCGCCTTAAACGCGGAAGACAGCTAGCGAGAGCTGGCAGCGCCTTGCCGCTGCTGCAGCGCTAGGAATAGTCAGTCGCAGTGGTTACCGCTACCTCATGTCCTTTATGTCGCGTTTTATATAGTTTTTTACCAGGTGTATAAGCTTAAATCCGCTGTTTGCTCAGAAATGGTGGTAGTGAACATATTTAGCTACAATAGAAACGTCATGTTTTTTTTTGTGTGAGTTCGACACCTGGCTACATAAATCAGTGCACATATTTCGTTTTTTTATACAACAACATAAATTTTTCCTTGAGTAATCATGTCTACTTTTGTGCCAGAAAAGGAGCATTTGCGGGAAGCTCTACTTTTTTGCTCCAATTTGAAGAAATCGGCTGCCGAATCACATCGAATGCTTGTGAAGGCCTATGGTGACAGTGCTTTATCGGAAACAAGTTGCAGAGACTGGTTTCGTCGGTTCAAAGACGGTCATTTTGACTTGAGTGACAAAAAGCGTGAAAATCGGCCCAGAAAAGTTGAGGACCATGAATGACAGGCTCTTTTGGATGAGGACGATACACAAACACAAAAAATGCTTGCCGAACAGTTAGGTGTTACTCAACCGGCCATTTCCATGCGTTTACATGCCATGGGAAAGATCCAAAAATTGGGAAAATGGGTACCCCATGAATTGAACGATAGGCAGATGGAGCGACGCCAAAACACATGTGAAATCTTGCTTGCTAGACACAAAAGAAAGTCTTTTCTGCATCGTGTGATGACTGCAGACGAAAAGTGGATTTATTTTGAGAATCCGAAACGAAGAAAATCGTGGGTCGATCCCGGACAACCATCAACTTCTTTCTCAAGACCTAATCGCTTTGGACGCAAGACGATGCTGTGCGTTTGGTGGGATCAGCAGGGTGTCGTCTACTATGAGCTATTAAAACCTGGTGAAACTGTCGATGCTTACCGCTACCACCAACAACTAATCAAATTGCGCCGTGCTTTGCGTGAAAAAAGGCCGGATTATGAAGAAAGACATGAGAAGCTGATTTTTCTTCACGACAACGCCCCATCGCACACGTCAAAAATGGTCCAAAACTACTTGAAAACACTCAACTGGGAGGTGGTACCTCATCCCGCTTATTCACCAGACCTGGCCCCTTCTGATTACCACCTGTTTTCGTCGATGGGTCACGCGCTCGCTGAACAACACTTCGATTCGTACGAAGACGTCGGAAAATGGCTTGACGAGTGGTTTGCATCAAAAGATAAAGACTTTTTTTGGAATGGTATACACAAATTGCCCGAGAGATGGGGAAAATGTATAGCAAGCGAGGGAAAATACTTTGAATAAAGTTTATTTTATTTTCTGCAAAAAAAAACGACTTTCTTTTGCCGAAAAACAGCGGATTTAAGCTTATACACCTGGTATATCGCTTATTTATATCGTTTTGTGCAGCGTTATTGAATAATGAACAGTGAGAATTTGATAAAAATATATAAGTTTTGCAATTACCAAAATTTCCAAAAATTCACAAAATTAAAAAAAAAATTATTTAAAAAACGTTCATATTGTTTTGAAAATGGTTTATATAACTTTCTAATAACATTTAATTTTATAAGTAATAACTATAGGAAAATTAAATGTTAACAGAAAGAATTCTGCCCTCATAGTGACTGCAGACTCTGCTTCATGCTGGCGGCGAGATGAGTGCGTTATTGCACGCAGAAGCTGACAATCAGAACCTGCGGGTGATCTGCGTCGCACAATTGTTATCTGGGCTGTGCTGTCGAAGATACTTTAAAAATTGAAAACACTTATTTCTTTACGTAAGAAACATTTTAAAACTTTAAAAACAATTGAAAAATCGGAAAAGATATTGTTTACCTTTACTATGCTTAAAATGATCGAGAATTTCCCTTTGAAGTTCGATGTTTAAAGCATAACTTTCCTCGTGCCATGTACCACAGAAAATAATCCAATAATAATGGTCCAATCCTGAATACTCGTCTTATTACGTATTCAATTGTTCGCCGAGAGTACCCGCATTCAGAGAATCGTTGGATAGAATCAGAGTAGTTCTGCGGGTTTGCTACTCACTATTAATCTCAAAAGTGAAGAAAGCCATTTAAAAACACTGTCCACATTTTTAAAGTTCACCGCATCATTTCAGGTTTCAAAAACTCACAAGTTCACAGTTGGCGCAATAAAGCGAAGCCAAAGAAAATGGATGAAACTCACACATAGTCCCAAATTAAACCGTTCACTTCCAACGCTGAGAAGCGAATCGTGTGCAGTGATGCCAATGTGGGCGCCTTGAGCTACTGCGCTTGCGTTAGGGTCGCGTGCTGGTTGGCCACCGTTGGCGCGGACTTTAAAATGGGTAATAATTACCATTCTTTTTATTAAAATAAATTCTTATTATAAAATGCACAAAAATACATATAAAATGTATAAATGTTGATTCAAGTTGAGAAAAAAATTTATAACACATATTTTCTAAGCAATAGTTTATTTTCATTGATTTCCAAAAACTAACTTAGATTTCACAGATAAAATTTCAATAAATACAATTTATATACATTCTTGTGAATTTAATGTTAATTATTGATTTCAATTGCAAGAATTATTTTTAATAGGATGCCGGGAAAGGGGATTTCTAGGTCGCAGGTTTACCATAAGCTTGGCAATAAAATCAGTCGCATTACTTAATTGTCACACCTCGTAGGTCAATAGTACACTCAGTTTTTGCCGAGCGACTTTTCAATGAACGTGACTTAAATTAATCTGACAAAATCAATCCAAAAATACGAAAGTAATAATCTCAACATAATTCAATAACACACTCAAAATTTATACACAATTCTCGACGCTCAAAGTTTCCGTAAATCTCAAACATAAAAAGCGGTGGAGTAAGGGGAAAGTCCTTGACTGGATGACATCTCTAAGGAATTCAAATTATGAGTTTCCGATACAACAAAATTGGGATACATCTTTTTGTCGTTAACGCACATTTGGTGCAAAACTCGACTGGGGGCTCAGTTCAATAAATTTACAACTTTTTAGGTTAACACATGAAAGGGGAATCACTCATGATTAAAAATTGGCTTTCGGGATAAAGTACAACTCGGGACTCCATTACGTGGCAAAAATAGGATTATTCGAAATGCTTGACGTGGGTAGAGTTCAAGGGTCATACATGATGGGGCAACACTTGACTGGGGGCTCAGTTCACTAGTTACACACAAAATTCACCATTGGGAAGGCCCAGTTAGAGAGTCTCCGCCTCGACTACGTGTGACGCCATTTTCTCGACAGTAATAAAAGTATTGAGATTATTAAAATTGATCCATCGTGGCCACGTGTCGAGCGAAGTTCCCTTTTTCTCAAATAAGTAAGATTTAAGAAATTTAGTTTGGAAATCCGAACTAAGACCAATTCAAAATGAACTTCGAAATCCGAAATGATAACAGTTATGGAAAATCCGAATTGAAACTACTTTAAGATGAATTCGGAAATCCGATTAGATTACAGTTGAGAATATCCACATTGAACCGGATTGACGTAGGAAGTTAGTTCGATATTTAAAAAGTTCAGTCTGGAAATCCGAACTGAGGCCAATTCAAAATGAATTTGGAAATCCGCATTGATGACAGTTATGGGGAATCCGAGCTAAAACTAGTATAGGATGAATTTGGAAATCCGCTTAGAATACAGTTAGTAATGTCCACATTGAACGGGATTGACTCAGGAACATAATTGACAATTTTAAAAGTTCAGTTGGGAAATTCGAACTGAAACTGGTTTAAAATGAATTCGGAAATCCAATTAGATTACAGTTGATAATGTCTACATTAAACCGGATTGACGTAGGAACGAAGTTCGACATTTAAAAATCCCAGTCTGGAAATCCGAACTCAAACCAGTTCAAAATGAACTCGGAAATCCGAAATGATAGCAGTTATGGAAAATCCAAACTGAAACTACTTTAAAATGAATTCGGAAATTCGATTAGATTACAGTTGATAATGTCCGCATTGGACCGGATTGATGTAGGAACGAAGTTCGTGATTTGAAAAATTCGGTTTGAAAATACGGACTGAGACTAATTCAAAATGAAGTCGGAAATCCGAATTGATGACAGTTATGGAAAATCCGAACTGGAACTACTTTAAGATGAATTCGGAAATCCGATTAGATTACAGTTGATAATGTCCACATTGAACCGGATTGACGTAGGAACAAAGTTCGTGAGTTGAAAAATTTAGTTTGAAAATACGGACTGAGACCAATTCAAAATGAAGTCGGAAATCCGAATTGATGACAGTTATGGAAAATTCGAACTGAAACTACTTTAAGATGAATTCGGAAATCCGATTAGAATACAGTTGGTAATGTCCACATTGAACCGGATTGACTTAGGAACTTAGTTCAAAATTGTAAAAGGTCAGTTTGGAAATCCGAACTGGGACCAATTCAAAATGAATTCGGAAATCCGAACTATTTACAGATAGGGAAAATCCAAACTGAAACTTGTTCAAAATGAACTCGGGAATCCGATTAGATTACATGTGAGTGATATTCAGATTGAACCGAATAGATTTTCTAATCGGCAATTTTGTTCAATTCGGCAGCCGAATCGAAACTTACTGAACCAAACTGATACTGATAGAATATCAGTCCTGTTCAAATGGTCATTTTATGTAGGGGTGATTAACTGATGGGAAAGCTCTTGAAAAATCCACCACAATGGCAGAGATATGTCTATTCTTTTTTTGTGAGTAAATTTGCGAAACAGATGCCAAGGTGAAAATATTATCCATACAGTCCCTACCACGGCGAAAACCTGTTTGGGCGTCAGGAATAATGTGACTCAACGACTCCCATTTTCTCAAAACAGCCAACAGAATTTGCGTAAAAATTTTAGGAAGTGAGTTTAGAAGGGCAATAGGTCTGTAGTTATTTGAATTGGCTGTGTCTTGTTTTTTACGTATCATGTGCGTTAAAGATTTTGTCCATTCGAGCGGTATATATCCATTCTCAAGTATCTTATTAAAAAATGTTTCGAGATAAAGAAGCCAATTGAGCGGCAAGTGTTTGTAAAAATTATTTGAGATTTGATCCGGCAATGATCCGGCAATGGCGGTGACAGACGTCCGAGAGGAAGTGTCAGATGGAAGAAGTTTTCCCAAGCTTTTGTAGAAAGGATTGTAGATTTTATTTTTAAACCTCTGCATCTATTAACAGTATCCCAGAATCTTTTGTTAGCGTTGACCTTCTCAAGGCTCACCAGAATATTGGATTGAAAACTCGCTTTTTTCTTAGCTATCAGTGCTTGGTACGATTTTTTTATCATTGAGATAAACCAACTTAGCCTCATCCAAGAAATTAGACCTGCTGGCTTCTTTCAACGCATTAGAAAGATATGATTTGCTGTGGTGACAGTTAGAATCAAACCAAGGTTTGTAACGGTAAGATTTCTCAGTAACATTTTTTCTCACTGACCACATATCTGCTTTTTCGGGGCTGTCGATAATAGCCTTGGTATGGTTTGAATTAAGATAATCTATGTCTAATTTCTCAAAATTAACCTCTAGTCTGTGAGAAAAGTATACTTCGTTCGAGAAGATCTCCCGTTTGTCGTCTGTCCATCTCAGAAAGTCAAGCTTGTTTTTTATATTCAGTGCACGTGAGTCACCAGCTGATGTGGGAGAGCAACAAGAGGAAACTAAGACCGGGAAATGATACGAGGTATGTGTGGATTGATCCACCTGCAAGTCGTCAAATATACCTAATGCCTCAGCATTGCACCAAACCATGTAATTGACACTTCTACCCCCTGCATTAATAAAACGTAAAGTGGGCTGGATTTTCATTCCGCGATCTACCATTTAAAAGATAAAACTCATTTACCTCCATCAGTTCTACCAATCCCAGCCCCCTCCTGTTGTGCGCAACATCGTGACTCTCCCGGTACATTGAAAAATTTGTGTGAAAAAACATATCAGGTGGACCCTGGCTCAATCCTCCCACCCTACAGTTGGAATCGCCATATATAGTGATAGAAACGTTGTTGTATTTCTCTGACAGAGCGCATAAGGTTTCTTCGCAAAGTTGTAGGATTACTTCTGTATCTACCGTCGGGTTAAAATAGCAGATTCCTACAATGGAATTATTTTTATTTTCGCTATAAATTCGAATCAAAATCCAATACTCTGATTTATCTATGAGCTCACTATTATGATAAATTTTATTAATAAAAAGGGCTAGGCCGCCACTGGCTCTATCTTTTGATTGTTCTTTTAATGCGTTAGAGAAGAAATGATTATATTTATCATCCGCGTATGAGTTTTTTATGAATTTGAAGTTTTTTGAAGTTTGTAGTATTGTTGACTCGTCCTCATATATTTCGCTCATTTAACCATTTATATGTTTCTTATTCGTCTCCCTGGTTGGTGATAGCCGATTGTGAAAATTTCCTTTCATAAGGTTTCCCGCCTGCTCTTTGATAATGGCTGGTGAGGATTTCGAGGCCTTGCACTTCATCTTTGCCTGTATGCCGCTTGCTGTCCCCATTTTCCTTTTTTCAAATGGTTCCGCCCTATTCCCAGATAATTTAACATTCTGGATTACAGACTTCAACGTTGACAGATCTTTGGGCTCGAATTTTTCGCCAGCTACATATATCATATTATAGCTCAAGGAAGCTTTCAGATCACAATTTCTAGCCTGTTTAAGGTATGGAAGAAAAGTCTTCCTTTGACTTTGGACTTTTTTGGCATAGTCCTCCTTAAAGGAACGTAGCTGAGTTAGGAGGGGGCGGGGTCTGTCCGGATTTTTCCTCCAATCCGTCTATAACAGATTCGACCTGGTCTGTGCGTTTTTCAATATTGAGATGCTGCTTGAAAATACCACAGATTGACTGCACCAGGTCTGCTTCGTCTTCCTCAAGAACACTGAAAATAATCAAGTTGTTGCTTCTTAACGCTCTATCCATTACCTCGATTGTACGGTCTTGTTCCGTAATAACCGACCTCAGTTTTTCTTGCTCGACTTCAAGCTCTTGAGTCTCCAGCGTAAGATGGTCAATTTTTTTGTGGAGAGCTGAAAGTGAGGAGTCTAGATTTCCCATTTTTCGCATTAAAAGTATAAACTTGTCCTCAGAGATTTCGAGAGCCATTGTATCGAGTAACTGACGTGACACAGAGATGTCAACACTAACACACTTTACACCTGACCCAACGACCTTGAGAAGATCGGCAGCTTGAACGACAGCAGCTTTTTGCTTAAAATCGATTGCGGAAATAGTTGTAACACTCACAAACCACTAGAAACGAGAACATTAGTTACTTTGAAAGCACTTTATAGATTACCACGCAGGAACTCCGTCCTTAAACAACCAAAATTTTGGCGAGCGATTAAACACGCGACCGACTTCCATACTTGCTTGGTGGCGCCCCTGTCGCGTTAATTCATAATATTATTTTTAACTGCAGCTTTTGCTTCACTTTTTAATGCAATTTTTCTTTCCCTTCCTAAATTGTATTGAGATTGTCATCCATAAGTTAGTTCATTGTAAAGTCTCCTAAAGCGTTGAGTGATATAACGTTGATAGTGTTATAACGATTTTCCCGACTTTATGGGACATAGAGCCAGGAGCCTCGATGCAAAGTACGGCGACATACGTGCAAAAACAAAATTTGTTTTAAATTTTATAATAGCTACCTTGAATTGCCCAGGTAAAGCTGGTTGGCCACAAACACATTTAGGTATCACTCGATCAACTCAATAACCTTAAGGATCACACTCTACTGAATCCTTCAATGCAAATTTTACCCTAGATCGTAGGTAGAGTGAATTGGGGGCGGGGGGCCGGAGAAAAACGCCACAAACTCGTAACTTAGTAATAAAATTGAAAGAATTATTAGTTTATTATAGTTTAATAAATTTACCCATTTTACTATTTACAGTGAATAAGTGGACCAGAAGGTCACAATTTACTAATTACAAAGGGTTAACCCCGAACCATGATAAATATGTCAAATTTTCCCGCGAAATTGTATACTAAAAAAAAGCTTAATCCTATCATACATTACTACACTAACGAAGCTTACTTAAATCAACATAGAGTTGGCCTGAAATACTAGCCCCATTTTACTTGCCGATTCCCGCTGCTCAAATTTTCAAGTCCTTGTCGCACATTTTCTAATTTTGTTCTGCATAATTCTACTGAAGTGGTTATACCGAGATTTGATTTTCAAGCGGCATACAAATCCTCGTAATTGCTTATTCGTATGTGTCTAATTGCTCTTTTTGCATATCGTTTGATAGATTTAATAAAATCACTAACTCCTGCATCATCACTTCCATTCAAAGTTTCCACTCTTCGCTCTTTTTCGACTACAAAATTCTGGTATAGTTTCGTCCATTTCTTTGGAAATATAAATAAATCTTTAATTATATATTTGACATTACACCTGACAAACTGATAGCTTCTTGTTAGGTCAGAACTCAATATTATCACTTGAATCGATTGGAAAATGAAAGCAAGAAGAGACGCTAATAAACGAAAGAATTTTGAAAACCTATTTGACAAGAAGTTTTCAATCTGCGTATTTGGGGCATAAGGTTCCGGGTCTTATTAAAGGCATCTATGAGTGTAAAAATGTATGTGATTCTATGAGGGTTCTTTTGATGTGTGCTATTCCAAAGATCCTCAAGCTTGTTTGTCAGGGGGTGATTAAGATTTGAGAAAATCTTTACGATATATTTTTTGGTTAGAAAACTGAATCGAAATTTAAAGGGGGGTTCACCTGTTTCTGCTAAAATTACATTTATGGGGGTACTTGTCCTATAGATTACGGCTAATCTCAGGGCTTGGTTTCTAATTTGTTCTAGTTTATCAAAGAATGTATGGTTTTGGAATGTGTAAATATAAGAACCGTAGTGTAAACAACTTCTAATAAGAGTCATAAATCCTAATGAGAGTATATGGGTGGGCTCCCCACCACACGCCTCTCAAATCTCTTATGATATTTAGAGTTTTTCTGAGTCTATCAATGAGGTATTTAAAGTGTTCATTGAACATAAATAAATAATCCAGAGTGATTCCTACAAATTTGACTACAACGAGGGCTTAATAATACAGTTATTAAGATTTAAAGTAACCTTTTGGCAATAAAATTTTTTTTTTGGAGGTTTTTAATATTTTTTAAAATGATGAAAATTTCGTCCCCAAGCCAAATATTTTGAAGGAAAATGACCATTTTTCAGGTCGTTGACGAGGGGAAACTTGAACTCCAATTTACTTTTAAACAATCTAAATAATGGGATTATAACAATTAATTTTGAATTAATTAGTTGAATTTAAAATTAATTTTTATAATCCCATTATAAATATATTATTTTATAAAATTTATTTTAATTAAAGATATTAATATTAAATCTATAATTCAAATAGTTAATAAAATTAAATAAAAAGAGTAGTAATCTATAAATAATAAATTATAAATCTATATTGAATAAAATAAAATGTTAATATATACTAAAAATGATAAAAATAATAAAAAAATAAGGGTGGGCCATTTTAATCTATAGTGGATAATATCTCAGATGCTTGTGCAGATACGAAAAAATGTTTCAGACAAAAGTTGGAGGGGATAATGGGGGACATCTACGGGTACTAATGACTTTTACCTTGAGCTCGGTTTTGAAGGTTATTTCAAGGTCAGAGTCATTTTTTTAAATGGAACCACTTATTTTTGACTCCGGATTTGAAAAGAGCGGGAAATTTTACGTTCAAAATGATATTTTTATCAAGGTCATTGGTAAGGTCAAATAAAGGCATCTGCACAAGCATCTGAGATATTATCCACTATAGATTAAAGTGGCATCAAAATTCTCAGGGCAAATTTCTAACTCGCATTCCAATAAAAATTCAGCAAATGCATTTAGGTATTGTTGGAGGGATGTGATGCAAAGTGCGGGGTCGCTGGATCTAAATAAAATTATTATATTATCTGCGAATTGGAATATGATACACACCGGCGGCAAAACTCGATGCAACTTGCGGGTATAAACTGAATACATTATGGGACTCAAAATGCAGCCCTGGGGAAGGCCCACTGTACTTACTCTAGGTCCAACCAATTCGCCATTGATATTAAAATCCATGTTCGTGCATGAAATAGACTTGTGAACAAATTTAGCTATATTTTTAGGCACGCCTAAATCTTTAATATCTTCCACTAAAATTTGGGGGATTACACTGGGAAAGGCCCTTTGAGGTCCCTTGAGGCCCTTTGAGATAATGTTATGCTCAAAGTACCAATTAAGTCTCTTGTAAATTAGTTTTTCCATTAACTTAAATAGACAGGAGGCTAAGGATATAGGTATGAATTTGCCTGGCGTTGACTTGGGAACGAAAAATTCCAAAAAGGTGTTCCAGGAAGGTGGAAAGGAGCCAGACAGTAAGATATCGTTATAGATTTTTAAAAGAATGGTATTGTCTTCTGAAGGAAAGTGATTAATGATATTGTCAATTTTATCTAGTCCGGGAGAAGATTTAATTTTCAAGTAAGAAATGGCTATCGTAAGTTCATTTTTGGCGAATGGAGCCTCAAGTAACTGGTTGGTCCTAAAGTCACTGGGGAACTTATCATGGAAGACAGTATAAGGACACATTTCAACTGCAAGATCGAGTAGTTTTGAAATCACGCTGCTATCTGCCGAGCAAGGCGAGGTTGCTGGCTCAGTGAATCTATTTTTAAATGACTTAATGACTCTCCAAATTCTGGAGATAAATGATGTTCTATCAAGCGATTCGCAAAAAATTTGAAAGGACTTTCTTCTGGCTTGATTAAGGGTGCGTTAGGCTTTAGCTGTAAATCTTTTATAATTTAAATAGTTGGAATAATTAGATCGTTTTCTAAATTTGATAGAAGCTTTACGCCTATCCTTAACAGCACCAGCGCATGCCTCATTCCACCAAGGAGCTGGAACAAAAGTTTTGTTTTTACATGGGTATTATAACTAGAGATGGGATCCAATGTAGGCGGAAGAAAATCAGTCGCCCTAGATTTTACTAGATTTTTTAAATTGGTAGAAAAAGACGGCCAATTTGTGTGAATATTAATTGGAAATAGGTACTTGCACAATGTACACCCAGGCGAGTGACCGCTGGGTAATGGTTACTGCCTAGAGCGTCGTCCCACAAATCATGAGCATAAAAGGTGAAAAGTTCAGGGCCAGAATCGAGAGCGATTCATCTGGACGATTAAGAAAAGTTGACTTCCCATTATTTAAACAAATAAAGTCTGAATCATCAAGGGCTGCACAGAGTGCTTCGCCATTTTGACAAACTCGGTTACTACCCCATAAGCTGTGATGTGAATTAAAATCCCCACTAATAAGAACGTTATTTGAATTGACATCGTTAGCTGATTCTAAAAGTATTTTCCAGGTATTTTCTGAGATTCTTCCGCCCGCAGAGGGGACCCTGTAAACGGAACCGATAAGAAGTTGACCAAGTCAAGTGTGAATAGATATGGAAAGAGTTTCTAGACTTTTTTCAATGTTAAATATAGAGGCTACCTTTGAAAAAGTTATACCCCTTCTAATTGCAATTGCCAAATCACCGCGATTTTTGGCTATTTATGAAAAATTATTAATCAGGCTTTAGGAATGTTTCACAAAGTAACAGGATGTCAAAGTCCTTCGAAATAGTCGCGAGATCGCTTCTTTTTTTGGTTATACAGCGACAGTTCTATTGCATGATTCGTAAACCATAAAGCTGCGCCATATTAACCCTCCGTCCTCCACGCGGGGTCTAGGCGGACCCCAGATGCACTAATTTCCTTATGACATTCGCAATTTTGCATCCCGTTGCCTGTCGCGTTGAGTATCTTTCCTCTTAATAGTTCTCAAGACGCCAGTAAGAGCGCTTTAATCTCTGAGGTATGTAATCCCTTTTTTCTTAATGTTTTTGTTGAAAAACGTGATTAGAGTCCGCTCAGACCCCACGTTGCCATTATTAGTTTTATATAGTCTTGTCAAGTTCATGCCTCAAGACTGAATTTGCAATTTTGTTCGTGTTATTGAAAAGCAAAAATAATTTGTTGACGCCGGTCCAATGCGATTCCACACCGCTTGCGTCGTGAAAGTGAGTGGGGTCCATGTAGACCCCACGCGAGGGACGGTGTCCCTCACTTGCGCGTGGGGGAGGCAGGGTTAAGGGTGTAAAAGACTCGAAGAGAGAGAGAGAGGTGATACTTGCTGACAGGGAGTTAATTAAGTTTTGGCATTCCTCTGTTTTTGGGGAACTACCAGAGGAAAGAACGCTGATGAAATTAGGGAGCATTAAAAGTAGATTGCCAATAATTTTTAGTAGGCTCGAAGATGAGAAGGGGACTAAGGGGTTCCCTTGTTGAGTGACCATGAAGGGTGTAGAGCAAAGCTATTGGGGAGGGAGCTTGGCAACCTTGTATTATACAAGGTTGAGAAGGGACGGTTGGGAGCTGAGTTCCTGCGACGACTGGCGGATTCAGTCACTTGAGACTGTTTGTTTTTATATTCTCTAGGGTTCATGAGGGGGGGGGCCGGCGACTGAAACCGAGGGGGTAGGTGTGTGGGCAGAGGTACGCAAGACCGCTTCCGAGACTGCCCCTGGGGGAGAGGATGGGGGATTAATCGGGGGAGGAACATTTCTGAGTCCGGGGTAGTTCTTCGCGGTGAAACGAGAGTCACTATGAGGTTGCTTGTCGGATTTCGTGAGTCTGAGGATGGCTTTTGCCTCCACGAATGTTAGACAGTTGTGAATGGCATAGGATCCCGATCGATTGGGTATTGCTGAGTATAACCAGGTTGTCTTTTACTTAATTCTCTGAAAGTTCAAGAGGGCCCTCAAACCCATGCTCTTAAAAGAATTTGTCGCTTAAAATAATGTTGGCTTCGCGGGCTGATTTTACCAGGACCGACAGTTTACCGAATCCGGAGCTTTTAACGTCTACAATGGAATTCTTAAACGCATTGTTAAGGAGTTTCGCGCATTTAAATGTATCGAGATCTTTGTCCGCGAGGTCAGAATTAGCAGGGCATTCTATAATCACCTTACACGGACCCCCTTGAGTTGCTTCGTAACGGTATTCGGGAATTGGCTGGGTGCGGGGGCCTCCATTGGATCCACCACCCTGCAGGCTGCCACTAAATTGTTTTTGTCTGTCGCTAGTCTGTGTTCGGTGATTAGCCTGTGTTTAATAGTTAGTCTGTATTCTGATATTCGTGTCAGTACTGTTGAGGTCAGAATGGTCCATGAATTCGGAATCGTCATTATCCCTCGGGAGAGGTTGCGAGAGAGCGTTCGTAATATCACTGTCGTCTGTCTTGTGTCGTTTCGATTTCCTCATGTTAATGAAGCATTTGGCGCCTTCAAAAACATCTGAGGTTAGTTTGTTGTTGGGATCGATGTTCTTGCTACTCACCAGAGGGTCTGGTTACGTCTAGTTACGTTCTGGGCCTGGTGCTGCCCTCTATTGTAGAGTTGTTGAAGTTCCTCGAGCACCGCCAAAATTTGAATGTTAATCTTTTATAATTCTCTAATTGTATTCCATTCTGGTTCTTTTCTGCTTTAAAACGTAGAAACGTTTGCCTGAAAATCAGGATGGAAAGGTTCCTTTCTCGTTATTTAAAACACTGATAAATGTGTAACAAAATTATTATGCTTTAATAATTTGTTCAGTTCAGTTTAAATTAGGTCACGCACTCTCACAATTTAAAAAGGGCTTTAATATTGGTTGGGGAAAAAGTAATTTCGGGGTTTTCCATATTTTTCAAGGGGAATTTATTCATATAAATTTTGAACACTAATCAATGATATATGTGCCGTTCTAAACGATGACCTTTTGCCACTTTTTTGGCAAAACCATAATTCCGTCACTGTAGAACTTCTGAGGTTTCTGGGCGAAAAACTGACCCAAGTTATTTTCACAAGCCTCTTTTGAAGCTAGCTTTACACCATTAAGAGAGTTTTGAAGAGACCGGAACAAATGATAGTCCGACGGGGCAAAGTCCGGGCTATACGGTGGATGCATCAAAACTTCCCAGCCAAACTCTCTCAATTTTTGACGTGTCACTAAAGATGTGTGAGGTCTAGCGTTGTCGTGATGGAAGACAACGCCTTTCCTATTGATCAATTCTGGTCGTTTTTTTCCAATCGCCTGCTTCAATCGCATTATTTGCCGACAGTAGACAGTATAATTAATGGTTTGGCCAGGTTCGAGCAGCTCATGATGAACGATACCCTTCCAATCCCACCAAACACTCAGCAACACCTTCCTTCGCGTCAATACAGGCTTCGCAACTATTTGTGAAGCTTCTCCGGGCTTCAACCACGATCTCTTTCGCACATTATTATCGTACGCGATCCGGTTTTCATCGCCCGTAATCATTTGTTTCAAAAATGGCTCGATTTCGCTTCATTTCAGCAGGGATTCACAAATGGAAACTCGGTCCATTAAATGCTTTGACGTTAATTAATGGGGAACCCAAATATCGAGCTTCTTTTGGTATCCAAACTTATTTAAATGATTCAAAACTGTTTTATAGTCGACATTTAGATCTGTAGCTATGTCGTGAGATGAAATATGTCGGTCTAACTCGATTTTTTCAAGAATTTCATCGACTTTTTCAACGGTTGGCCGACCAGGGCGAGGTTCATCTTCAAGATCGAAGTTTCCGGAACGAAATCGAGCAAACCAATTCCAAACAAAATGTGACGAAAGTGGCCTTTTGGAATCTCCATTGTCAAAGCGCAATCATTTTTGAATGAGCAAGCGAATGACGCTATTTTGTACTCTAGAATGTTCTGTGGACTCTAACCTCTAAACATGCTATAGTATGGCTTCATTGAATAAGCATTACTGGAGATATACAACTTTATCGTCATCTATTAGGAAGAACCGAAATTATTTTTTCCCCAACCCATATAATTGGTAAAATATATATAATTGTATATAATTTTCCAGTGTAGGAAAATATGAGAGCTAGACAGAATCCGAATTATTCTGAGGACATCTCGCTAAGTGCTATCTCCCTTATATAGACTCGTTTGACTCATCCCTGTCTAAGAGACCCTTGGTCATCCCTCTTTACGACTCGCTGGCGTGTGGGTATTAGTCCAAGAATGTTTTACCCCCTCATAAATTTTAATTTGTCTAGGGGCGCCCACGCAATAACTGTTGCTGACTAATCATCCCTATACTTGTTTTGCTACTGAAATTCCTTTCCTATGAATGGTCATCTAAATTATAGTGACATGTGTCACATAAAATTACTATCCTTGAAGTAAAAACATTTTTGTGGGTTGCGGACTTATTCGGCTTATCCCGTTTCTCACGCTCGTAAGTTGCTAAATTTATCGTAGCCTATGACACTAAAATTCCTAATGAGTGACTAATTTTTATTCTAGAATTATCATTAATAGTAATTCTATTTGAAAATTCAAAGTCTACGCAGCTTTTGAATTTCCCGCTTAATTCAAAATTACGCATGATAATACAGGTTTCTAGGTTTTCAGCACAACTGTTATCAGATTTTTAGCCATGAACCATAAAATTTGTAAAATGAGAATTGCATTTCGTCACACCTACCAAAGATATTATAAACCTAGATGCGGTGCGGGTTTAGTTACCCGCGATAAATATAGACGGCGCGTCCGGCGAAAATTGTCAGTTCCCCTCTACCCTCCACTACTCCCCGACAGCACCCATCGATATAGTTCGCCAACAGCCACTTGGAGCGCTGTAAGCAACTCTGATCATACTTCTCGAGGCGCACTGATGGTAACTTAGCTCGGACAAGAACCATTCAAATTGAAAATAAATTATGCTTTGCAAAATATGGCTATTTTGATAAATACCAAGATGAAACTCCGTGAATAATTTATATTACTGTTTCGTATATTTTCTAATAATTCTAAATTTATTTTTTATAATTCACATTCTTTTATAAGTTATATTTCAATTAAGATTGAAACGAAATCCATTTTTTCTTGAATAACTTTCGCAAACTAAGCAAAAAATTAACAATTTATTGCAAAATAAGCAAAAATTGATTCAAAATCCAAAAATAAACTTCCAAAAACTTCACTTTCCGGCTCATTAGAGACAAGAATAACATAATGAAAAAAGAGGGAAAAAAGGGAAAAAGTCAACCAAAAAACCAAACCTCTCACTTTTTCCTTTTTCCGTCTTTTTTATACTACGAGGGGTCCAACATGTTTCGAAGTCATTATAGACTTC
>CAKNWT010327862.1:0-12794 GCA_932066315.1 Andricus coriarius | reverse complement strand
AATAGAGGATGATTTGACGTGGGTAGAAAGGAATATGCAGTATAAGTTAAGGAAAATAGCGGAAGAGGAAAGAAAAAAGGGAAGAAGAACATGGGTTAAGTATGGAAGAATACAGATAGAAGGTGTATGGTGGAATTGGGACGAGGACAGGGAAGAGTTAGTAAAAAATGAGGGATCAAGAAACTAGGTGAGAAAGGATCGAGAGATAAGGAAATAAAAAATAGTAGGAAACCAAAAGAGACAAGAAATGAAAGTAGAGAAGATTGGAGGATATGCTACTGGAATATAGCAGGCTTAGAAAGAAAGGATAGAGAGTTTATGAAAAGTTTGACACAATGGGATGTAGTAGTAATGATGGAGACGTGGCTAGATGAAAAGGGATCGGAAAGAGTAAGGGGAAGATTACCAGAAGGTTACAAATGGCAAGTTCAGAATGCAAAGAGGAACAATAAAAAAGGCAGAGCAATGGGAGGAATGGTGATGGGAGTAAGGAACGAATGTATAACAGAGAAGGATAAAAATGAGATGAAAGAATACAAAGAAGGATTAATAGTAGAAGAGATAAGTATGGGAGGAGAGAGGTGGAAGATAGTGGGGGTCTATGTGAACGGAGACATGCAGGAGAAATCAGAGGATATGAGAGAACTGATGGAAGAAAATAAGCAAGAGATTGGACTTATAATAGGAGATTTTAATGCGAGAACAGGAGATAGAGGAGGAAGGGAATGGGGTGAAGAGCGAGGAAGGAAATCTAAAGACAAGATACTAAATGGGGAGGGAAAGAAATTGTTGAAGAGCCTGGGAGAGATGGGATGGTTTATCCTAAACGGAAGTATAGAGGGGGATGGGGAAGGGGAATATACACGTTCAGGAGGAAAGAGGGGAACGGTAATTGATTATGTGGTAGTGGACGACGAGGTAAGGGAAAAGGTTAAGAAACTAGATGTAGGGGACTATATAGATTCGGATCACTTTCCCTTAATAGTGACAGTAGAGGGAGAAATGGGTAAAGAACAGTTTAAAGAAAAAGTCAGGAATATCAAAATGGGTGAAAGAAATGTAAACAAGGAAATGGAAATAACGATAGGAGAAATAAAACGAGCGTTAGAGTGCACAAGCAAAAAAGAGGTTAGTGAAGGAGGGGATAGATTTGGATGGGATGAGGAATGTAAACAGAAGAAGAAGGAAGTGAGAAGGGAATTAAGAAAATGGAGAAATGGAACAAGTAGTGGAGAAGAATATAGGAGAAAAAAGAAGGAGTATACTGAGTTGTGTGCGCAAAAAAAAAGAGGAGGAAAATAAATTGTTTGAAGAAGAAGCGGAGAAGGCTAGGACGGAAGAGGAGGTTTGGAAGGTAGTAAATAGAGAGAGAGCAGAAGAAGGAAAAGAGTAAACCGGGATATTGAGATGGTAGAATGGAAACAATATTTTATGGAATTGCTAGGAGGGGTAGAGAGGAAAGTTAGGAAAGGAGGAAAAGACGTCAGAGAATCAGATGAGGAGGAGGACATTACAAGGGAGGAAATAATCAAGGGATGATGAAAGATGGAAAGGCTCCTGACATAGATGAGATTCCAAATAAAGTCTGGAAATATGGGGGGCAGAATTAGAGGAATGGGCATGGTTAATGTGCAATAGAGTATAGAGAGGAGAGGGGTGGCCAGAGTTATGGAAAGAAGGAATAGTGATACCAATAGTGAAGAAAGGCAAAGAGGAGGAGGTTAAGGATTTTAGAGGAGTGACACTAATGCCAACATTGTATAAAGTATAGGTGACTGTTTTATCGGAGAGGTTAAAGAAAGAAGTTGAGGAAAAAAAGATAGTGCCTCCGAATCAGACAGGGTTTAGAAAAGGGATGGGGGTGACGGACAACATATATGTTCTGAACTACCTATTAAATAAGAGGATTAAAAGGGATAAAGGGACAATGATAGCAATGTTCGTGGACTTAAAGGCGGCGTTTGACTCGTTACATCGAGACGAGATAGAAAAAGTTATGGTGAAAAAGGGGATACGAGAGGGATTAATCAGAGAGTATCGGAAATTTTTAGAGAGACAAAAAGCAAGGTAAAAGTGAGAGAGCAAGTAAGAGATAGTTTCTGGTTGGTGAGAGGAGTGAGGCAAGGGTGTCCTTTGAGCCCAATTTTATTCAATTTATTAATATCAGACCTGGAAGAAGAAATGAAGAGGAAAGGGTGGGGAGGAGTTAGTATAGGGATCGAAAAGATATATACGCTGGCATACAGAAAAGGAGGGGGAAGAAAGAAAGAATAGACGGGGAGATGGAAGGGAATAAAATTAGAAGAAGTTAAAGAGTTTAAGTATCTGGCATATACCTTGCAAACAAATGGAGATCATAGAGCTCATATAAGAGAAAGGATAAGAAAAGAAGCAGGGGTAATGAAACAGATATGGGGAATAGGAAAACGAAGGTTAAAAAAAAATTGGAGAAGGAGAACGTGGTTATTTGACACGCTGGTATGGCCAGTGTTAGGTTATGGAGCAGAGATATGGGGATGGAAAGGAACGAAAGAGATTGAGAGTTTACAAGAAAGGTATATAAGGTGGACGCTAGGGGTAGACTGGAGGACGCCGGGATATATGGTGACAGAAGAAGCGCAAAGGGAAACATTAAGTACTAGAGCGGGGAAGAGGGCATGGGATTTTGACAAGAAGCTGTGGGAGGGAAAGGGAGGAGAGTTAGCGAGAAAGTATTTGATGGAGATAGAAGAAACAAGAGGGTGAGCGAGGGAATTAACGAGATGGGAAGAAGAAAGGAGAGAGTTCTTTAAGGCTTGAAATATATAGAAGACAGGACTGGAGTAAACTACGAAGAAGTGGGAAAAAGAGAGAGAGAAAGACAATTAATAGAAAGATGGGGGATGATTAAGGGATCGAAATATAATAAATGGTATAAGATGATAAAAAAGGAAGGAGTACCAAAGTATTTCGAAAAGGGATGGGGAGAGAAAAGGTGGAACAGAATAGCAAGGTTTAGATTGGGAAACGAGGTGAGGGCAATTATGTATTGGGAAAAGAAAGAGAACAGGAAGTGCAGAATCTGTGAATGGTAAGAGGAAACATGGAAGCATGTATGGGAAGGATGTAGGAGAGGAATGGAAGATAAAGGAAGCTGGCAAGAGAATGTGGTAAAGATTCTAGGGGAGGATGGTTTGGGGGAAGAGTGGATGAAGGAGTTAGAGGGGGCTAGGGGAGCGAATGAGAAAGAATGAAAGAATGGATGCAAAAATAAATGGTAAAATCGAGGTGCAAGAGAATTGAAAGAAAAAGGAAACGGAAGTCGCTTAAATTAGAAGCGTAAAGATTGTAAGTAAGGGTTATGTAATAGCTTAAGTAGATTAAGATGCGTTTGCATTTTCGCTCTCTCGCTTGCACGCTCGCTTTCGATCAATCGCTCACTCGTTCGCTAAAACGTCCCAAATTGCGCTTGCGTCAAAAAATAGAAATGAGGATCTAGATATAAGACTTTATGTAAATAGATGTAAGTAAATGTAAATAGTAAGGATAAGATTTTATTAAATATGTAGATGGAAGATTTGGAAGAAATGGATGTCATGTAATGCCTCAGGGGAAACATTATGAATAAAGAAGAGCAAAAATCAACACTATTAGGCACTCCTTGACATTGCTACTTTTAGCATAAAGAAAATCCACACTTGTACTGTAAAATGGCTGCCCAAGACTCCCGCCCTTTCTCTCCGACGCCACCCGGCGTTCTATGCCACGTGTCCTCGCCTCAACTAAGCTACAGTCGGGCTTCGAGCCAAAAGTCCACCCAGATTACGAGCCACAGGGGTTTCTCAAACAGCATGGAACTAAACTGGTTTACCTGTATCATTTTAAGGGCATTGAAATAGACAACACACTCTCTCTCTCTCTCTCTCTCTCTCTCTGAAATCAGGTTAGCTGTCGGTATCAACAGACTAGCGACACCTTAAAGTCCTAAACGAGCTGGGCTGATTTATGAGCACTTATGAGATCTAGAGGCTTCAACCAGTTTCCGTTATATTTATCGATATTGGGAGCTTAAACTGGTGGCTGGGACAAAAGGATTGTGGTCTTCTGGGGAAAAGAAAAGATTAGTTTAATATCACTTTAAGGCAGGCCTATACCCGCCTATACTGTAGTTTTAAGTTGGTCTTTCTTTTCACGAGGGTCTCCATACCTGCATCCGCCGCGCCGATTGGGTCTTTTTCACGGGCTACTGTGCCTACGCTTCATTGCCAATGCGCGGTCGCCTAAGCCACGACACCACCGCCTCGCTGCCTTGTATCCCTGCTTGTGGTGCTGTGTTGCTGACTGGGTATGGCACGGTGTTCGATCTAGAGCTGCTTCACGCCGCTGGTAGTGGAACTGCTTCGTTATGTCGATTGGGTCTGCCCGTGTGTTCTCCTTTGCCTCCCATTAACTACCCGTATCTCAAAAATCATCTAGTCGGGAGCCGGACGGCTACTTGCAAGGCGAACCCTAGTTATATGTCATGGTTTTTTTTTTGTAGAAATTACTTTATTATTTAAAATATAGAATTTAAAGTCTTATTAGGTCAGTAAACCAGAAATTCTCTTTTTAAAATTCTCCAAACAAACCAAATTTAATTTTTCCAGTGTTTTAACCTATTGCATGAAACTTTTATCAGTTCTGCAATTTGCAACAGCAGCATTGTTATAATGCTCATAATTTTTTAAAATTTCAAACAGTTTCTTGACTGTGTACAGTTTCAAATTTACGGACACGCCTGACGCCCTCTTCATCTGGCGTCCTCTGCGTCTAGCGTCTGCTAGTAAGCTTCAGTTTTACAACTCGAACTAAAATGCATACTGCACTCCCCATTAAAATGAACCTAATTCAAGTAATCAGAAAACCCTACTAAGTGCGTAAATAATAATTATTTTTAATTAAAGTATAGTAATATACATCAATGTTTTCCTTTCTTCCTACCCAACCTCAAATCACCATGTGGTTTTAACAATTAAATAATTCCTCGAATATTTTAGCATGAATGGCGAAAACTCTACTCCGATATGTGATGCTATATTGTTAACCTCTCTGTGGTGGGATTACTCGACCTTAGTTACTCGATCTTAATTTTTTTAATAAGAAAAAACAAAAATATTTGTTACCGATTTTTTATAAATTAGCTCTCAGTCACTTTTTAAGATAATTATGAATAATAATATGCATTTATTCTGCCGGAAGATGTCCTCAAAAATGCAAAATAACAGTTTAAAGCAAGTTTGTGAATATTTATTCTCTAATTTTAAACAAAGTTTCTAGTCTTCAAGAATTTCCAGAACGACTAGCTCATCCCTTTTTCCAACTCCCCCAATTTTTCGGGACAACTAGAGACATACAATTTCAAATCGCTTAGACTATTATTAATAATTTATAGCAGATTCAGTGAATGTCTGTAGTATTTACTTATTAATGATATTTTGCAATTCATCAAATTATTCCAAATTTTTTCAATTTGTCCTCCCCACTACATCATGAAAATTGTTATATTTTTTGGAATTAATGCCAAACTTAATGAATGTTGAAATTGATATTTTTTTGCTTAAGACGTTCTGCAATGTTTTAAATAAATTCCATTTATTTAATCATTTTTTAGCACTTAATCAATTGAAAAATGTGCAAACACATACTATTCCTAACATATATTCTACAAAAAAAAGTACTCCTAACTTTCATGATATGTGTCACTAATCGCAGAAAATGCTAACTTTGAATGATTTCCCATTAATAATGACAGTTAGAACGGTTTACAGAAATGCAGTATTCGTCCATTTATTTGCAGAAATGCATTTTTCTTTCATAAATATGTTGGGAGGACAAAGTTTTTAAAAGTGAAAATAACTATTGGGCCAATTCAAATTGTTTCACTGAAAGCACGATGAATTTCTGTAAATAAACAGCCGAATAGTGCATTTATTTATAGAATGTGTTTATAGCGCTAATAAACGTTACCAAATAGTAAATTTACCTAATTTATTTGCAAAAATTATGTGAATTCAAGCTTAAAATTTATCAATGAAATTATTGTGATAATTGTTAAATAAAATTTTTATATTTGTATTGACAAATAATTTTTGAGTCGATTTATGAAGAATATAATAGGTAATTTTTTATTATAACATTGGAACCTACATATGAGATTAAGTTTTTTTCTTAATTTCATGAATATTCTTATTGGTGATGATAACTTAAAAACAAACATATACTTCGAGAATTAGTTAATATTTTATCAGCTATCAAGTAAAATCTTGTGAAATTTTTTTACACGTGTCACGAGATAACGAATCTTATATATAGTCTAATGAGGCACTCAAATACCCATTTGTTACATTGCGAGCGAAATTTTTAATTAAAAAAATAATCACTTTTATTTCTGTCTGGAAAAATGAGGATTTATTCCGCTCTGGTCCTGACATCCGGGGTCGTCCTTAATTTTATAGGTGAATATAATAATATAATATATATGTGATCCGCATTCTATCCTTTGGGAATATATAGAGATACCACACTTTACCCATGTAGAATATATTTGATACACTCTATTTTCAGAAATGTTTGTTGAGACGTTTTTCAGCAACCTGAAACCCCCTTCAGTAATGAATCTCGTGAGAACTTTATAAATACAATGCAAACATGGAAATTTTTAAATTTCGACCAGCTCGAAACTTTTCGAGTTCTCGAAAACTCAAATGTTCAATTTAGCTGAAACTTGACGCGATTGGACACGAGTCTACTTTAAGTTTCCAAATTTTTGCACACGGTGAATGGAACCAATTTCCAAGCCTCATGGCCGTAAAATGGGTGACTACAGAGTACGATTTAATTGAAATGGCGATCCGGCGAAAGCTTCGCATGTCATACGGACACGGGTCGAGATAACCGATCAGAAAGACAATTATTTTAACTGAATACTATGTTACAGTCGTCGCAGCTCCCTTGTAAAGTTTCGATACCTCTCCTCCTTTTCCTTCTTCTTGACTGTGATGTTGTTTTTGGTCGAAGCCTTGAATTCGATCACGAACATAGTTTATTTCTCGAAGTCAAGATGAAAGATATCAGGCCTAGAGTGTGCAATGGAGGCTATAGTCCGGAACTTGTACTTCCAGGAAATTCGGCGGTTTTCGGCACTGCTGTAAAACTGATTGTACTATATCCTGAAATTTAGCTATCTTTGCCTTTACCATAAGGACATACATTGACCTGTAGATGTCATGAAAATGTTCTGGTTCGAGGAAAGAATCCCCCAGGTAGTCGTATGTGAGGCACGCCAGTACATCACATTCAGAAATTATGTGATGAGCTCTTTCCTCACGAAACTCACACTTTCGACAACGAGAGTTATCTTCAATCCTCATATTGGTCCAATCCATACCGGTCCACGTCGCAATCGCTGAAATGGTCGGGCATTTTATCTTTTTTGAAGATAAGTTTTGCGAGAGTCAACTCTCATGACACTTTTATTGCTCAGACTGGATGAAAATAGCCAGGGGGCTTACATATCCAATTCTCTGGAAGAAAAAACAGAATTACATAACCTCAAATTGTTTAAACTCGTTAGCTTTTATTAACATTTCACGTCATCACTTGCTCGATATTTTCAAGTGTGCAACGGATTTTCACTTGCACAGATAAAAACATTTTGACTGTTAAATTTTTGTCTCTAATGATTTAATGAAATGCTGAAATCTTGCGCTCTAACATACCTGCGCGCATATTTCTAATTACCAACAAAGTTGAAATTACAATGATTGCTCAACACGGTTGCTTGGATTTTTATTTTCGGCGAAGAGGTGAGTAAAAATGGCATACCACTTGATTTGTGGTACACACAAAAACCTTTCAAATTATCCCCAATCAGACACTTTCTAAATTATATAGTTTACGAGATAATTATTAGTTAATTACGGATAACGCACAAAAATAGTTGACTAAAATCGATGTTCCAGTATGTTCTCAAAACTCATCACACAGCAAAGTCTTACCTTCTTTGCTTTACTGTACTTTACTACAAATGCAAGTCATGCTTTCAATACCTACTTTTTAATTGCGTATTGTTCTTCACGTTATATGTTTCAACAAGAACATATCGATAATCAGTTCTTTACATCCACTTGAAAAGTTTTTAACAATAATTTCACTGTTTACGCGTATTTTGTCTCCTTCCATGCAATACATATGCCGGTTAGTTCTTTAATCTCCGCCGCGTGTGCTGCCAGTCACTTTTAAATTTTAGTTTCAAAATTACACCTGGTCAATACTAACATACGATTCTGTACGTTACGAAAAAATTATGTTTCTTATTGCAGAGTTGAGTGCAGAGTTCGAGTGTTTGCCTAATGGCGAGCCACTTCCTGGTGTTCCTCGTTCCGTCACTTCTAATTCTCCTGATAGGCCTCTTTCTCCTGGCAGACTACGTTCTCCTCACAGACCTCATTCTCGTGGCAGGTCTGCTTCTCTTGCCGAGCCTTCTGTTCGTGGCAGATCCAGGTCTCCTTCTGCCAGGCGTCATTCTCAATTCATACTTGGATATCACGCAAACGAACTGAAATTTATTCGGCTAATTCCGCACAGTAATCCGCATCGGGAATACGAAATTCACAGATACACTTTTCCTGACGATAATACAATTCATTTGAAAGTAGGACGCTGTGAACGTGCACCCATACAAAACAAAAAGCAACTAGTTTTAGCAACATCCACTGGTGACATAATGGCAATACTGGAACGTAATAATACAATTCTTCGTGGAATATACACAGATAGTATATTTTTGAAACGGGCGAAAATAAACATGTACAGTGGAAAAGTTGAAGAATTGAACCAAGATGAAATCAAGGACATTCCCACAGGCCGCAATCGCCCAATCTCAAAGAATTTTAGTGTATCAAATCAGTATCGTACCTAGGGAAAATAATTCCCACATCAAACATGGAAATTGCGCCGGTTTACAACACAGGGACCGTTCAAAAACTACGTCAGGCTATATTTAACACTTTTTCCACCCATACCCTTCTTTCTCACATATCATCACATAAATCTTGAACTATGCAGAGAGACGATACAAATTCTAACACCCGCCCGCCCTTTTAAGTATAAATTTTTAATACACAATGAAATTATCGATTTGCTAATTTTTGGTTAATTTGTAGTTAGTTAGTTAGTTTTTAAATTAGGGTACTAAATAGTGATGCCCAAAAATTTTGCAAAATTTTCAATTTTTCAAAAGTTTTTAACACTTTGAAGTTTAGGACATTTTTCCAAGATTTTGTATTTCTATAATATATTTCTGCTAAATGTAAGAATAAATTCCTCCTGCGTTATTTATGATTTTTAGATAGGACGAGTAGATTTTATTTTAATCGCAAAAAATAAAAATACAAATAAAAAAATTAAACTTTTGGAAATAGGACACAAGAGACGAAAAAAATGAGAAGACGAAAGTCTTTCAACCAACAAATATCTACAAATTTGTTATAAATTCTTGTTATAAAACTGCATCAAAAATAAAAATTAAGTATTAGGAAAAATAACACACGCTACAATAACTTCTTATTTTAAAAAATGTTCTCCTTAATTATATCTACAAATTTACTTAGCACCCGTTTACACTATGATGCGTATTTTCAGAATAAATCTTAAAAAATAAAGTTGAAAATAAAAAAATTAAATTTATGGAGAAACGAGACAAGTTGCAATATAATGTATAATAACAGCTCTGTTTGTATAGGATGCGCACTTCCTTAAATTATCGCCTCGGCTTCGATCGTCCTGCGAACTATGTTATACTCACGCGCTAACTCGGTGTATGCGCATTTAGTTTAAATCCGAAATTTTCCGAATCATTCCGGAACTCGTATCCGAACTTGTAATCTGAATGAATCCGGTCAATCCGAATAACTCCCAACTTTTTATCCGAATAATCCCGGCCAATCCGAATGAATCCGGTCAATGAGAACTTTCAACCCGAATTAATCCGGTCTAACCGAATCAATCCGAAAAAATTCAGATTGACGGGATTGAAAGTTCGGATTAATTCTGATTAATTCGGATTGAACGGATTCATTCGAATCAAAGTTTCGGATTGATTTTGAATGGGCTTCGGATTAATTTGGATTGAAAACGTCCTTCGGCTTAGATCAGAATTAAACTGTTTGGTTCGCATAAAAATTTCTGAATGATTCGGAAAATTTTGAATTGGTTCTAAATGAATTTTAATCCGTAGCTTTCGCTAGGGAGACGCATGAATGTTACATAATTTTTCACTTAAATCTTAAACTGCGATCAAAATTCACTTCTAATTGTCATCATTTTCTAAATAAAGCTGGAGAAATAAAGAAATATTTCGAACAGAGCTTGTACGTTTTTTGTTGCATTTTATTCAGTTTTACAAATGGTACACAAGTAAAAAAGAAAATGCGGTTTCAAATTCAGTGCAACATTTAGATAACAATTGAATTGCGTAAAATCTGCAAACCGAACAGGTAATTTTTTGATAATATTACATTTCTTATCAGATAGAAGAAATACGAACTGTAATAAAGAACACAATGCGATTCATTTGTTTACAATGTTTTATTTTCCATTGTACAAATCAAAATTCGCCAAAATAAAAAATTCAAATAAAATTTGAATGAATGGCAACAAAGGGTATAATAACGTCACTAATACTTGAATTTTGCGTGACAATTTTGCACTGATTTCTCAAATATATTGCAGTATTATTTATGAAAATAAAATTATACTAAACTGAAAAACTACATACAATTCCAGTTGAGAATGTGAAAAGTTGCAATGAAATCACACTGAAATTATTTGATAAATTCAAAACCTTTAACTAAAATTAAAAGTACAATTGTGGAAAATAGCTCAGCCTTCTATCAAAGCGGATAGCTTCTGTCCTGCAGGAACAGGATTTTTGTAGTCGGTTTCTTTGGTCACATCGGCTTCTTTCGTCACATCAGTTTCGTTTGCCCCATCACTTGTCGTGGCAAATGGTAATTTCTCAGGTAACATTTGGTTTTGTATGGTTGAGTTACCCTTGGGACGGTTTTTCGACATAAATGACTTATTTTTTCGACAGTTGCAGCCTTTTTCTCGACAGATTCATCGATATGGCCTTGTACAGAAGTGTCGCTTTTCCAGCGTCCGTGAGGCCTCACCTCCAAATTGTGTCCATCAGCATCAGCAAGGACAGTTGCTGAAGTGCGACGAAAAGCATGTGTTGTATATTCTTCAATTTTTTTCAAATTAAAATACAAAGCTATTCCTCTAGGGATTGATTCGAACTTATGGATTCCGATGAATTGGTAAGTGCACAATCCGTTTTGATATCGCAAGAAAAAGCGATCCGACTTTTCTTTGCTGGGTCGAAGAGCCATATATTTACGAACGATGATAGAATTATCTTCTGTGATGACAAAAGCCTTAGACTCGTAGGTTTTGGTCTCCGGGATTTTTACCAGCAGCAAATTTCCTTCGCTGGAAACGTCCGTGACCTTGACATTGAGAAACTCACATTCTCTGTGAATACTTATACATTATTCATGATTTGTGTATGCCTATTTTTCATAAAATTTTTATGAAAAAGCAAAGCTTATATTTATGGGCATGTGATACTTACCATATGAGCAAATTTACGCGTGATACTAGGCAAATTTTTCGATTTTATTGATTTTCAAATAAATCAATTATACGACGACAAAAGTAAATATTTTGTCCTGAATTTTTGGGGAACGTTAGAAAACATTAAAACGGAGGTTTGTTGACTCTTTTTAGTTTGCACAATGAAAAAAAAGTTCAGTTTTGCTAAAACCTGAAGGGTTTGAGGTTAGGTCCATAACCTCAAACTGTCAAATGCTTTACCGAGTTTAGCAAAATGGAATCTTTTCATTATTCAAACTAAAAAGAGCCAATAAACCTCCGTTTTAATGTTGAATATTTTTTCCCAAAGTTGCAGGACAAAATATTTACTTTTGTGGCCGTATAATTGGTTTATTTGAAAATCAATAAAATCGAAAAAATTTCCAAGTTTCACGTCTAAATTTGCTCATATTGTGAATATCACATGCCCTTAAATTATAAAGTGTTAACATCTATACCTTGTGTAGAAGATATTGTACATCCGGTGCTTTGTGCAAGAATTTGTTCATTTCTGTCACAGTAAAAACTTTTGCTTTTTTAGGATGAAAACCTTTTGCATTTTTCGACAATAATGCGGTCAAAGCCTTGTATTGTCCAATATCTTTTTTTTCTTTTATGATTAGCGTCTTTTTCAGCATGGAAAAAAGTTCCACAACGAGGACGGCTTGAACTTCTTCTTCAACTCAGTGTAATACGAAATGACGATATTTTCAGTATTTGACGAACTTTTCGTATTCCTGTTCGTACTTGTCTTTCGACTTCGTCGGAAACAAGTCATTGATAGCACCTTTGGCAATCTCTGCCACGTCGGGCGGGGTGCTTTGAAACACAAATCCACTCTCGGAAATTCCAGGGCTCTCGTCATTTTCACTCATTTTGCAATCACTCGTACTGTTTTGACCACGAAGTATTACACGTAGACCGCAAGCCTCTGGCGGAGATGGTGGCCTGTCCTCGAATTTGTTTTTCTTCCCAGATGAACGCGCCTCAAGTGGCAAATTAGGAAATTACAATTCCTATAGTAGCAGACGACAATTTAGTTAAGAATTTTCTCTGAAGTGGCGCACTCACCTGGGAAAAAATCTCTCTATGTAGGAAATCGAAGGACAGGCGATCGCGAA
>CAKNWT010327859.1:0-12474 GCA_932066315.1 Andricus coriarius | reverse complement strand
ACGTGACCTGTCACATGGGTGCTTTCCCACCCCCCACGAGACGTTGGAAAGGGGTAGGGGTTTGACTATCTTTATTTCTGTAACCAGTCACAGGGGTGCCTCCACCCCCTCATTATTGTAGGAATTTATGCAATTTTTGGAAAAATTATGAAATTTGTGGAATTTCTTAAGTTTGTGGAAATTTATGAAATTTGTAGAATTTATGAATTTTATGATCATTTACGGAAAATCATGACGTTATTAAAAATATGCCGGAAGAGAAAATTAAAATCCGGCAAAACCTACCTATTAGTATATAATATGTATGAAAAAGAATCACTGATAAAACAGCACGACACATATTTCTTTGCTGGCCACGCTTTTCTCAGAGAAAACGCATGACCGAGGTTTTATCAGCAAAATTTAAGCGGTTCCGTAGCTCACTTGACTAAGGCGTGCGCTAGATTTAGATTTTAGGTATAGTTAGGCAGGGTTCGATTCCCCAGCGGGGGCGATTTTTCAAAGCGTTTGAGCGTGCGATCATATGTGTAAGTCTATGTACGTACAATTGTGTAATAATAATCGTAAATTAAGTGCAGTAGTCATATATAAAATAATTTTTTTCTTATCAAATCGATCCACATTTTACATCCTTTTTGTTGACGAAAGTTTCGAGCTGATCTATTCATAAATCGTGTATAGAATACGTACAGTGCATATATACATATACATATATGCATTACAATGCGAAATCGGCGAAGTTACTCTTACAGAAGTAAGGCTCACTATACACGAATAGTAACTTCATCTCGCTGAGTGTGATGGTTACTAAGTGGTGCATTGCATCCTACTATTTGAAATTGTTCATCCTACTCTTTTTAGAAGTCAGTTTAACTTACCAAAAAACAAAATAGTAACTTGAACAAAATTCACCGACGAAAAGCTGCGTGTCAATTTAAAATAGTAACAGCTAATGGTTTAGAGAGTTCTTCTAACGATTCACTTTTTTCCGTGATATTACTGGGCCAAGTGTCACTTTTACTACGGCAAATAATTCTGAATTTGAGAAAACCAGAGTTCGTCACAGCATCGGCTCATTGCCGTGCCGAACATCTTATTTTCTCCGGCAAATCATATTTTCCGAAGAAAAGCCAGATTCTGGCCCAGCAATGGCCCATTACTAGTTCTAAATTTTTTGTTACTTCAGCAAAGCATTTTTTAAGTGGAGAAGCCAGAGTGCGGCCACTGATGCCATTGGTTAGACAGAGTAAGAGATATATCTTACTCCGTCTAACCAACGGCATTATTTTAGGGCAGTGGAATCAAATATTGGCATCGCTACTAATCTTGTCCCATCTAGATGAATAATATCTATGGTCGACCATACAGGAAGTGGAAATACCTGACACAATGAAGTACTATTTCACGTTGTGAAGTTGTGCTTATCAGAAGTTTTAGAAGCTTAAATATATTTAAAACATTATAACATGTCAAAAAATTATTATAGGCTATGCAAATCTCGCATTTTAAAAAGATCAAGGATAAGTCAAAGTGATAGTGACGAAGATGAAGAGCCTTCAAAAAAATGTTTGAACGTATCGTCGGCTGGATCGACATCTGAGTTTGACGTCTGCACGCCATTTGATAGTGCAACATTAGGAGAAAACGAAGCTGACTATTCTGTCTCCTCACGGTAAGTAAAAATGTTGACTTACATTGAAAAAGAAATGTCCTAATTTTCTTACATCTACTTTCTTAATAAGGTTTTGCTAATTTCATGATTTTATAGGTTATATTAACTCTTAAAAATTTGTATAATTTGCCCCTCTCACCATGCAAAGTATAAATTCACAATAACGATGTACGATTTATTTATTGTCTCAAGTTTATAGTAATATTACAAAGACTTAAGTCATAAAAATAAACGAACTGAACCTAAAAGTTAGTTTATTATACATATACATATACATATACATATATAGTTCTTTTGTATATCATATTTTTTTCAGAAATGATGGTGCCCCTGACTGTTCGTTATCGCCTTCTGAGAGGTACATATATCATATAAAGAATTAAGTGATAGATTTCTTATAAACTGTAACCAGGAACAAAAAAGCTTATTAAACAAATTTTCAATAGATGCTCAGCCTTATTGGATCCGCTTTCTTAAAGTAAAAAGGAAATTTCTGATTTGAGTTATAAGACCAACGTATACATAAAAGCCTTCATTCCGATTCAGGAAATATATTTCCCAAGTCAAGTTCTTAAAAGATACGATTCACAGATAAACTTATTCAATCGTTTTATTTTTCCTGATTACGCTTGTTTCTTTTTATACAGAAATATATTTCTTAATTCAATCATTTATCATGCGAAATTTATAATTTTTAGTGTGAATCCTCTTACGGAAGATTTCGGATCATCGTCAGAGTACGATACAGACGAAAAAAATGAAATGGAGAAGAACTTCTTTGACAACTGTCAGGTAGAACCTGATAATGATATAGAATGTGGCGTCAATAAACCAGAAGACTCAAAAACTATACGAACGAGATTGAGCGAATGGGCTAATAAACACACAAATAATATAACAAGAACAGCATTAAATGAACTATTAATCATGCTCCGCGATTACGGTCACAGAGATTTACCAAAATCTGCGGAGACATTATTGAACACAAAACGAACAGGGAATAGAATAAAAACCATGAAATCGAAAAGAGGGACAGATGCGTCCTACATTTATACGGGCATAGAAAGTGTTTTGAAGGACAAGATTGCAGAAGAAGCTTTCCAAGAAAACATAATTAAACTTTTAGTCAACATAGATGGTTTACCTTTGTATAATAAATCATTAATACAATTATGGCCGATCTTGATACAGATTATGCATGATGATTATGATTGTAAGCCCTTTGTAGTTGGAATGTTCTGTGGTGATTCGAAACCAGCAAGTGCAAGCGATTTCTTACAAGATTTTGTCGAGGAATGTGCTAAATTAATTGAAGAGGGTGTTACAATTGGAAATACGATTTACAAGGTCGAAATCACTGCATTTGTCTGCGACACACCGGCCCGCGCTTTCGTAAAATGCACAAAGGGGCATTCTGGTTTTTATTCGTGCGAAAGATGTGAGGTAAATTAAAAAATATATATGAGAGAATGTACATGCTATAATAAATAAGCAATAATTAGCATTTTCTACTTTTTAAGACCTAAAAACAATTTAAAATAGTATAAAAATAATTACTTTTCTCAGATACGTGGAAAAACTCACAGTGGTAAAAGGATCTTCTCGGAAACGAATTGTCAAAAACGAACGAAGTCCTCATTCACCGCCCGTAGAAAAACTAAAAATCAGCAACGACATCATCAGCCAAGCACGCAATCACCTTTGATTCGTATTCCAGGATTCGATCCCGTACGCCAAGCCATTCTCGATTACATGCATCTTCTTTGCAATGGAGTTATGAAAACTTTATTAGAAAAATGGATTGGCAAAAAGATGAATCGGGCGAAGCTAGGACGTCTCCAGCGGAAGCAATTAAAGGATATTTTATTGGCATTAAAAGGATCAATCCCAACAGAGATTCACAGGAAAACATTCGATTCAGAAGACATGGCCAATTGGAAAGCAACTCACTATAGATTTTTCTTATTGTATGGCGGACCCTTTGTTTTGAAATCGATTTTGCCAAAAACATTATATGGGCATTTTTTGCACTTGTCGATTGCAAGTCGCATTTTGTGTCATCCTACTTTGGCACTTACCCACACGGACATTGCTGATGATCTTTTGCTGAAATTTTTTTCCAAACTACCTGAGCTTTATGGAGAAAGTATACAGAGCATAAATTTCCACAATTTGATACATTTGAGTGACGATGTTAGACAGATGCAAGCAGCGTTAACAGCTTATTCGGCATTTCCGTTCGAGAATCTACTGGGAATAATCAAAAAACTTATTCGTACGCCTAGAAATCCACTATCACAAATTTTTAGAAGATTATCTGAAATCTACTCAACTTCTAAGATTCTGACCAAACGTCCGATGTTGAGTAGTCGCGTGGAAATGAGTCGAAACGTTTCTGAAATTGATTACTCGGATATAAATATAAAATCATTTCACATCAGTGTAACTCGTCCAAATGATATTGTGGAATTGTCAACGTGCAACTTCATAAAGGTCAAACGTATCTTTTGCAATTCTTCGGACATTAGCAATGTATTCATTGAAGGCCATGAATTAAAAATAAAGGATGCATTTGAATATCCTATAGCATCTTCTGAAGTTGGACTTTACATCTGTCCTGAACAATCTGAAAGCTCTCCATTAAGGAAGTACTCTACAACATCAATCGTAAGAAAATGCTTTCGAATTGATGTCAAGCAAACGACTTACTTAGCATGTCTTTTGCACACGTGATTTATGATAGAATGTGGCGACCGCCTTCTATACGAAAAACGCTAATATTTACAATTATTGTATTCGAATTATTCATAATATTTTTTATTATTTCGCTAGACACCTCAAATGATCATTTATATTTTTCGTAAACTAGCAGTCATTATATTTCTAAATTTAAATCTTTGAAGGTTTAAAAAAAATCATGATTGCGTCGGTTTCAAAAAATCACTTAGTTGGTCCGACAATTACCAAAGGGCTTGAAAAGGTTAAAATGCTTCATTTTAAATTACATAAAATTGTATAAGGTCAAAGATACTTATATGTATAATTATATTGTTCGAATCCATTTCAAATCAAGCAGGCCGGCGGGTAACATGTTCAGGATTAGTTTGCCTATGAAATTTGTTTTTATACGACGAAAATAAGGAGACATGTATTTTTTTAATTAACATAGCGTAATTTTTACATTTTCCACGAATATTTTAATATTTTAAAGAAAATGAGTTTTCTTAATTTATGAGACACAAAGGTTTTTCTTATTTCTGTTTATCCAGTTTTTTGCACTTTTTCAAAATCCAGCGAAAAAAATTGTTAATAATAAAAAATGACAATGTTATTTTTAATTTTTTGAAGAAAGAAAACAAAAATCTCAAACCCCCTCCTTTTCCCCTGAAATATTTAGGAATAATAGATGCTGATATAGTCTACTCACCATAAATTTTTCATTTGGTATTTTTTGGTTTTTCGTGAGAAAAAATTTATTTAAAAAAAATCAAAAATGGTTTTTCCTCCCGAAAAAAAAAATATTAACCAAAAAATGTATGGTAGGTAGACTATATTATTAGTACCTATTATTCCTAAAAAGTTTACGAACAAAAAAGGTGGGCTTTTTTGAAAAAATTTAATTTTAATTTTTTACAAAGTCTAAAATAACATTAGCATTTTTTATTACTTTTCATATTTTTTGTGGATTTTAAAAGAGTCCAAAAAACTGAATGAACTTAAACAAGAAAAATCTCAAAAATTGCGGAAGAAAAAAATTATTTTTGATTTTTTTCAAACCCTTTTTTTTTTTTGCAATTTTTGAGATTTTTCTTGTTTAGGTTTATTCAGTTTCTTGGACTCTTTTAAAATCCACAAAAAATATAAAAATTAATAAAAAGTGGTAATGTTATTTTAGACTTTTTAAAAAATAAAAATAAAATTTTCTCAAAAAAGCCCACCTTTTTTGTTCCTAAAATTTTTAGGAAGAATAGGTACTAATAATATAGTCTGCCTACCATACATTTTTTGGTTATTATTTTTTTTGTTTTTCGGGAGGAAAAACCATTCTTCATGTTTTTTAAATAATTTTTGTCTTCCGAAGAACACAAAAATACGAAACGAAAAATTAATAGTAAAAAATTAATAGTAAAAATATATATCAGCAACTATTATTTCTCAAAGTTTTCGGGGAAAAAGATGGGGTTATTTAAAAAAAAATTATTTTCAAAAATACAAAATAACGTTGCCATTTTTCATTATTAAAAAAAAATTGTTGTGGATTTTGAAAGAGTGCCAAAAGCTGGATAAACTTAAATAAGAAAAACCTAAGAATCTCAAAAATTGCAAAAAGGGCAAGGTTTGGAAAAAAATAAAAAATTGTTTTTATCATTCCGAAAAACAAACAAAAAATCAAAGAAAAAAGTGAGGTTAGGTAGACTATATAAGTACCTATTATTCCTAAAAAAATTAAGAAAAAAAGGTGGGTTTTTGAGAAAAAATGTCTTTCTTTTTTTTCAAAAATTCAAAATAACGATGCTGTTTATTTTGTTTGTGGATTTTGAAAGAGTGCAAAAAATCTGATAAACAGAAATTTAAAAAAACCTTATTTATATCTCATAAAAAGCGAAAATTGCACGATTTCTAAAGTAAAATTTGCAAAAAACTTATTGTACCTTTAAAATTTTTAAATATTCGTAAAAACTGTAAAAATGTCGCTATGTTAATTAAAAAAAATGTGTCTTCTTATTTTCCACGTAAAAAAGCATATTACACTGATAGAAATAATAATGTTGATTTAACCATATGATCGTTGGTTGAAAAATTACGAGTATATTTATAATATAATACGTGTACTTCAATGATAAAGAGTAGGAAATGCACTTACTGAAATATGGTAAATACAAGTTACTTATATTTGTGGTACAAAAATGTAATATTTGTGTTGCTATTGTATGAAATATGTAATTCTATTAAACATTTGCGTGAGGGAACTATCTCTGAAATGTTGTCGTTTAGCAATACCCTTTGTATGGCTGATTTACCCGACTCGCTTTGTTTAGTTTACAACAGGCGCATCTTGATCGCGCCTGCGCGTCTACTTTCGTAAGCAACAAGAATCGGATGGCCAAAACAGACATACTGTATGGCTGTATCTATACCAGCAATAAAATATAGGTAATTTAATCATAAATATTGTTGTACCACTTATTCATTTCTATCAGTGTACATGGGCAAGCTAATCTTGAACATGTCACCCGCCGACCTGCATGATTTGAAATGGATTTGGTCCATTATTATTGTTATTATTAAAATATAATGGTTTCTTATCATTTAAAATGGGATTTAAATAGAAAAAATTATTTAACATTTAAGCTTTGGAGATACGAACGCAGAGTCTAATAAATCTCTACAAAATAATTTGCTCATATGTCTTAAAATATTTTCACCTCCAATTTATTCGTATATTATTATTAAAAGATTCTAACAATTTGACCACTAATAAAGCTGATAATTCTTACCTGCGCTCTTTAATAATAGACTTTTTATAACATATACTTTCTTTGATCTCTGAATTTAGATTTTCGTACTCTTTTGAATAAGATTCAATGTAAACAAAATAAGTTTGGCGATTGGTGTTAAGTATTTTTCAAATATTTCGTTGTCCGAAATTCTAACCTTTTTGTAAATGATCCAAATAGATATTTATTTATTAAGAACAAATACATTGAATGGAATTAGCACTGTAAAACATTTCTATATCAAGTATTATTTGAAACTTTAAATTTCGATTGTCTGTTTCGAGATCGAATATACCGAGTTTCGCAGCGACGCCGCTGATCGTCAGCTATTTTGAATGTGTTGATTCTTATTCTAACCACGTTCTGCAAAAATGGAAAAGTTGGTAAGTATTAATATTTCACATATTTTATGGAATTAATTTTTTATTTTTAAATGCCTACATTTCTCCAAGACTGTTCATTGTTCAGCCACATCGTTTGCGGTATACTTAATCTAGGTCAGCTTCGTGATTTTTGTTATTAAAAAAAATCTTTATTATTTAGTGGCAAAAATACCTCAAAAAACCCTACGTCGTCGTCGAATTTACCAATGAAATTGGCGAAGATGGTAAAAAAATAGTTGATCTGGTACCCTCACGATGGATTAATTTCTCTGGATCTCTCCCTGCTACGTGTAATTATCCTATGAGAGGAATTAGCAATAATAAATTGCAAACTTATATAAAAGAGAAGACTCCACCTAAAGCTTCATGGAAAAAATTCGCCGTATGCATATTGCAGGGAGCAGTAAGTTTTCTTTCTGTGAAAATAGTTTATTATCAGATAAGAATCAATAATAATTAATAATATCAATAATATAATACATGTATACATTTTTGTAGGTTCCTTTGATCAGGGTCTAAGGAGAGTAGACAGATCCTGCATTCAGTCCACCATTGAATCTACAACGGGTGCGGAGTCGAACCAGGATACCGGAAATTCCGCTGAAGAAGAAGAACCTCTGACTGAAGAGGAAGGAGATTCTAGTGAAAAATCAGCGAGACAGCGAAAGAGACCTTGACGTTGACAGCGAGTCAGATTTGTCGACTAGGGCAACTGACGAATCGAAAAGAAAAGATGTTTCACAGAATACTGTACAAGATCCGCTTGCCCTTACACCTATACGCAAAGAAAGCGGTAAACAAAAACGGAAGCAAAAAACACCTGACCGTACTTTCCAAAGTCGTAAGTTTTAATTTAATTTTGTGACCAACTTGCTCAAAAATGTTATAGTTTTCTTAAACAGGGTGTCTAACGATTTTTAGATACATAATTGAAGGTGTTTCCAGGTCAATAAATCAAGTGTTTCCTGGTTTGCTTTTTTTTCAATTAAATAACGAAATAACCGTTTGCCATTGGATTTTATTAAATACTTTAGTAATAGAAATTATTAAGATGTTATTGACTTTTTAAAAAACATTGAAAATTTAACTTAATCTAAACATTATTTTTGAATTCGATAATATTTTACAAATTGTCACTTAATTCCAAACTTATGATGCCGACATTCAAAATAAAATTTGTGAGTCACTAACTAATTTTAGGTAATTAATTTTAAAAAAAATTTGAAACCTTTGAAATCTTTTTTAGATATTTTGAAATCTCTGAAATCACTGTCAAATCTTTATAATCCTTCAAATCTTTCAGGCCTCACAGACCGGTCCCTATATTCCCTATTGTCCCCTATATTCAGTTGAGGTCCCTATAGTACCCTATTTTTAAAGTTTCATCCCTAGGGTACCCTATTTTGAACCCATTATGGTACTTTAAAAGAATTTTTAATATGATCAAAGCTTCCAAAAGTCAGGGATTTCCGAAAAAATATAAAAAATCAGGGGATTTCTGTAAGAAGAAACTGTAAAAAATAATCAGGGCTGCCACATATCACTATTAGTCACTTTTTTCCTCGAATCATTTTTTAGTCATTTTTTAAAATTAAAAGATCACATTAGTCACTTTTCTTTCAATAAATTAACTCATAAGTGAATCACTATTCAATTCAGGTTTATACCTATTTCAGAATTGGCTTGAATTCTTTTGAAATATTGCAGGGTATTTTTAGAATTTCGAGAAATCTTTAATAGATTTCAATCATTTGAAGGGATTTCTACGATTTTAGGTTATTTTTAAAACTTCGAAGGCATTTTCAAGAATCCTGAAACTAATTTAACACCGAAATTTTCAACTAATAATTTTTTTAATTTGTAAGTTGAATATCAGACAAAATGTTTACTTTAAAATTATTGATCACATTTTAAATATAAAAATACTAAAACATTACAACGAATACTAAAAAACTAAAAAATTTAAATAACTCTTCTGACTTCAATAAAATTCAACAAAAAGTAAATAAATGTTTTATAAAAAAGAAATCAAGATTCTTATGAAAAGTTCAGAAGATTTCCAGATATTTAAGGTTTTCAATTCGCTGGACACCCTTTTAAAGTATCACATTAACACCGTTTATTGAAAACAGGTGATAAAATTGTTTCGGCACATGCGATCCCTGGAGGTTCCGGCATCCAGCCTTTGAAGAAAAAAAAAACATAGAACTGATGAAGCTATAATGAGTCTTGAAGAATCTAACGGTGCGTTACGATCCTAACTTAGGCATTTTTCCACATATCGTGAAAATTGTTTTAATGCACAACGTTTGTTTCCTACAATATAATATATAGATATTACAGAAAAATTATCCCAAGTATTAATATATACCAATCTTCTTTGCTGTTACAGGTTTTCCTGCCATGATAAAATCCTTTTTGAGTAATTCTTTGGAAAACATGGAGGAAAGAATTAAATTAACAGTCAAAAAGGAGATAAAGATAGCGAAAAGCAGCATCTTATACGATTTTAAAAAGCGAATGGATCTACTGGCGGAGTCGTTGACGAACAGCGGTATGGAGACTACATTAGGAAAAATCGAAGAAGCAAAAAAGAAGTTGCAAATTCCTCTCCCAATTTCAAATCTGGAAACGTTTGCCACCTTTGAACAGAACATAAAAGCTGATTCTGCCAAAGAGGAAGCATTTGTAAGTAAACGATTTTTAACATTAAGATGAAATTAGCCAATTTAATAAACATTTATTTTGTTTTCAGAAATCTCTGATGCAATGTCTTCTGTGTGTTAACGAAAGGTGTCCTGCTCTGCAAAAATATTTTGAAATGCAGAAGGTGATAACATAAAATTTAATTTTCACTAAGAAAACTAAATGGTCCCTCGTTATTCTTAGAATAGCGGAATAGAATCATTTCGATTTTGATTCGTTATTTTACGAATAACAAATAATCATTTACTTTTCTTCAACAAATTTTAAAGTATTAGATCCAATACTTACCATTACAATTCGTTTCCATAAAGGTTATACATATTTTAATATCAAATACATATTTGTCGTAACTTATAAAAATTAAACTAGGAGATCAATCCAAGTAGGATAACTTTATAAGTTGAATTTGCATTATTTTTTAATTCGTTTAAATTAATAACCAAAGGAAGGCTCATCAAATTTCAGGGTCATGAGTGTGGAGATATCGACAATAATTACATTTTCTAATAAATATACTAGAAGAAAAGTGCGATTTTTGACGAAGTCCCCACTTTAAGGAGCCACTTTTGGGTATAAAATTGTGTGACTCTTTAAAGTGTTGAATTTGTTTATTACCATTAGACGTAACACTTTCGTAAAGTATGGAGGCCAACAATAAGGAAAAAGTCTCACGATAAAGAACTGCAAATTTAACTTTTTTCACACCATTTTGAAATCTTTTTTTTTAATAATTATTTATGCTTATTTATTTTATTTTCATTTTATTATTTTATTTAATTAAATTAGTAATCTCAATTCGAATGTTCGTTGCAGCCATTCTGTCGGACATCTTAGAAATCAGCCCCAAAGATATCGTCGCTAAAACCAGCAAATGGTTGTCAGGGGCTGCTGACAGAGAGGGAGGCAAAAAAATGCGTTTGAGCGTATAGATATGCAGTGCAGTAAAGCTTTTGGAGAACTTTGCAAAAAGGCGACAGTAGATCGTTAATATAATTTCATGTTTTTTTTTTAATTTTAATACGTTTCTTGTTCTACATTGTGATTGGTGATCACAGGTGTGAATCACATTGTAATTCTGCTTATAAACTAAAATAAAATCACATTTTCGGTAATAAATGTGTTCTTTTTTCCAATACTTTCTCTCTCTCTCTTTACTTTTCTCAATATAAGGAACTTATTGTCAGATACAGTAACAATTATTATTAAGGTTTGATGATGGAAATGTTGGAGGATTAAGTAATAGAATAAAGTGAATTAGTAACTTAACAATGTTAATTAAATATAACATTCGACTGCATTGAAGGAAAATTGTACAAAGATTTTTAAGTAGAGAGTGTAGTTGATATAAGCTGTATTTAGAAATCTTTGTGAAAACAATTTCCTTCGGAACAGCCGAATGTACCCAGTGGGCACAAAAACATTAACGTCCTACGAACGTTCTGAAGACGCTCCTAGGACGTTTGTGTCGGTCCAATTGATGTCCTAAAGACGTCCCATGTTCCAAAGACGGTGTTTGGAACGTGGGACGTCTTTAGGACATCAATTGGGCTGACACTAACATCCTAAGAACGTGTTTAGAACGTTCTCAGGACGTTAATGTTTTTGTGCCCACTGGGCATGGAGTTCGAGCTGACTCTGGCACCCATTGATGGCCCACCACTGTAATTTGGCATTGGGCCAGTATTGTCAGCTAGCGCTGGGTAAATAATGACCAGTATTGGGCCGGAATTAGGTGCCAAGTGCAGGCCAAAGGATTTATTCAGGTGACGGTGCGATATTGACGGCCGAGGCTGGTCCGTTATTGGTATCCACTGGTGAGCCGAGGATGGCAACCAGTGACAAACAAGTGATGGCGGCCACAGTTTGGGCCAGAATTGACCGCCAAGTGCATACCGGAGTTGACATTCCAGCAATGGCACGATATTGGAAGCCGAGATCGGGCCGATAACAGTACCCATTGATGAGCCGATAATGATAGCCAGTGACGCACATGTGATGGCGGCCAGATTCTGGGCCAGAATTGGCCGCCAAGTGCATACAGGAGTTATCATTCCAGCAACGGTGCGATATTGGCAGCCGAGATCGGGCCGATATCAGTACCCATTGCTGAGCCGGTAATGGCAGCCAGTAAAGCACAAGTGATGGCGGCCAGAGCCTGGGCCAGAATCGGCCGCCAAGTGCATACCGGAGTTATCATTCCAGCAACGGTGCGATA